>JAIUZE010015254.1:49818-64225 GCA_022085475.1 Heliosperma pusillum
ACACCACGGGCTGAGTTTGGCCGGACCCCACATGGGCCTGAACTGGGCCCACGGCCTGTTTTGGCTAAAATGGTTGTTTTTCCAACTTTTACAAAAAAACCGTTTCTTAAAAATTCCCGCATGCTTTAACATAATTAAAACCCGTCAAAACAACAACCAAACAATCAAACATCGACACAACCCAAAGACCAAAACCCGGACCCAAACCGGACCAAACCAGACCGGTCCAGGCCGGTTCAGACCCGGTCTGGGTTGGTCCATGGTGGGTCCGGGTTTTGGTCTTTGGGTTGTGTCGATGTTTGATTGTTTGGTTGTTGTTTTGACGGGTTTTAATTATGTTAAAGCATGCGGGAATTTTTAAGAAACGGTTTTTTTGTAAAAGTTGGAAAAACAACCATTTTAGCCAAAACAGGCCGTGGGCCCAGTTCAGGCCCATGTGGGGTCCGGCCAAACTCAGCCCGTGGGTCCCACTTTGGGACTTGTGACGGTTTTCGAGTTATCGTCATTTTTATCGTGTTTTGTAATAATTAGCAAGTGAGAAATATTAATAAGTAAAATATTTAATTTAAAAGTTTTTCATAAAATTATTATCTCTCACATGTTAGAAATTATAATACGAGATCGTAGTTTAATTGGATATCCTTTAAGTCAAACGGTGTTTTGGGTATAATATAATCTAATTCACATGTTAGAAGTTTATAATAGAATAACATGTAGATGAATATTGTGATTGTATGTCTATGTGATAAACGACTCTGCTTCTAGCGGTTTGATCCAACGGTTGGTCAAACTAAGATTAGTCAGCCCGATTTGACTGTGAGACCCGTCGCGGGACTGGGTCGGGGATTTGTCTTCAAGTAAGGTTTATTTAATTATGGAATTAGCCTTAGTAGATATGAGGCGATATGATATTTGATTATGATTTATATGCAATTAGTCACATGATAGGATGTTTTTCCCGTGACTGTTTGATTATATGGTTGGTGTCGTGTTGACTAAGTACCCATAGAGAATTATGAGTATATGGCGTCTTGACCATTCTAATTCTAAATGAGTATCTTGGACCATGACATTGATAGGCCCGTACTATCTTTAACGAGTATATAGTTCACTGGCTTGATAGCTTTTGTGTCACGGCCTGGGGGGCTTATCTCCAAGTCGGGGCATGGCATCCTAAGAGTTCCGCTTTGGGAAGGGAGCCAGCTTAAGTACTAGCCATCTCTGCTTAGGGGGTCGCCTAGCAGAGTTTCTTGTGTACGGTTATGTCATGAGACGGGGAATGGAATAGTGTTGTCGCTAGGTCTGATCAGTCTAGGACTAGGATGTTTTCCTACCTTGTGGTATAGCCTCGAGTTACAATCGACTATGGACGGTTCTAAGAACTTATGCCTGTTTGTAGAAGTATTGGTCTTTCATGTTTGTATGATTCTATGAGTTCTAGAAGGTGAGATGCAAGCCGGCTAGGATTGATAGAGTTTGGATTACCGATTGTTAACTGATTCACATGATTACGTGTTGATTAGGGTTTGAGTGTATCATGGCCACGTTACAGGGAACCTCTGAGCTAGCATACCAGCTTCCCTACCTATTGTTATATTTATTATCAGATTCACATGATAGCTCTCATATGCTAGGTTATATGTTAGTTAACTCATATGTGTTAAGGTTTTGTATTTTATATATACATTGCTTTTATGTTTTTCATGTTTCATTAAACTCGACATTTCGTGGCTGGGAGAACTCGGAGTTACTCCCCACTGACTGTGGCTTCCGTGTTTATATTTAATGCGGTCGAACAGGTGGTGAATGCATATTTGGGGTACATTGACGAGCTAGCGAGCGAAGTATTTACCTTGGACCTATATTCGGTTCTTAGATTGTATATTATTATACACTCGTTTTATTTCCGTATTTATACGGGAGATATGTCTCCCGTCTTGTATATTTCTTTTGTAGAATATTATTTCCGTATTGTAATGACCCTTTTATTTTATGACACCTTCGTTATGTATTATCATATTTCGTTTATGTATTTTAATTATTTTTTTTCTTTCCGCAAATTTGAGGGTGTCACATTAGGCAACTATATACACACTAGGGCTTGCATCTCACCGTTAGTGGTATATACTTGATAAGGTAGAGACTCGACATACAAACCAATACAATCATCTAATTCATACAACAATCCAACCCATTATTCACATACGATCCAAACTTCATATCCAACCATTCAAACATACGAATCTAACAATATACTCTCACGGTAAATGACATGCACTAGCATCATGTACAATTGCAAGACAAGTCAATGTAAGTCCACGAGATAAGACGTTTCCCTGAACCGTATACGATAAGACGTTTCGTATACTCATGAACTAGACAAACATGTCCACGGGGTAAGACGTTCCCCTGAACTGTGTGCGGTAATAAGTTTCGCACACACAAGACTCTAATCCTCTCGGTAGGACGACGATAATAATATGATCCTAGTCTAAACCTGGCCAGACTCTCTTGATAAGACGTTTCCCGATTCGACATGTGGTATGACGTGCCACATCCAAGACTCGATCAACACAAAAGACGTCGAGTACCCTAAATTCGGCTAAACCACACGAAAGAGGCGGAAAGAGATCTATAGTCAAAAGTCAAGCTACTACGCTAAATGCAATGACACCACCTCGCAAGGGTACAACATTTGATGGTCGGGTCAATCAACGCATTGCGTTCACCTCCTAACAACGTCGTCATATCCCCACTAAAACATGCATAAAATCATCAAGGATACACCCCATCACTCCGACATTCCGAGAAATGAGAGTTCAAAGCACTCAACGAGTAGCGCTCAAATCAATACATAAAGTAAAACCGAGTCAAAAGGGGAGATATCAAAAACAATCAGACAACATGTGATAAAAACATGTGATGTATCATATGTTTTAAACATGAATGTTTAATGTTATTACGTAAGTTTATAAGATAGGCAAACCATAAAAACTATTACATGTGAAGACAAGTGGAGAAGAAATGAGAAATAGATACAGGGGGTGCAAGCCGGTCAGGTGGATCGGCTGTCGGGTGCCCGGCTGGCACCACGGCCACACTGAACATAAATAATAATTTACAGGGAATTCCCAATCGGTGGGTTTGACCGGCTGCCGGCTACCCGGCTAGGGTCATCGGCCAAATTAAAAAAAATGTAGAAAATGGGAAGAGGGGAAGTCTCCACCGGTGCGACCGGCTGCCGGGTGGCCAGCTGAGACTCACAGTCACCAAAATATTAACCAAATCTACAGGCGTGCCCAACCGGTTGGGGGGACCGGCGGCCGCTCGACCGGCTGAGACTCACACGTCAGCCAAAAACACTAAAATTGTCCAATTCACATCAGGAGGTTCCCAGCCGGTTAGGGTAACCGGCGGCCGGTGTGCCGGCTGGGACTCATATACTCGAAAAACAACTTCAATCACAAGCAAAACTCTAAATCCTTTGATACCCATTTAATTCCAACATTATTTAACAACAACAAACCAAATTTAATGCATTCTAAACATATCCAATCATTAGACAAGATCGATTAAGACAAACCAAGGCACATTTATTGCTCAACTCAAGTTCAAGCATGATAAGTAGACATAATTAACACGATAAATTTAACCTAGCATAAGATTAGTGAAAGATAAGCATGTGAGGTGAATTCATACATATGAATGAACAACTAATACATATCTATGTGAAATTAAGACAAGGATTCCATCTTTCACTAAATACAACTATAATTAACACTTAAAAACATATATTGATATCGAGTAACCTTTATATAGTAGTGTTCACTTGTCTTCACTCGTCTTCCCTCGTCTTCTAGCTCTTCCTCCACTAGATAGTAGTCCTTGTCGAGATCTTGAAGGTCTCCTCCTACAAATTTGTATAAAAAGATGACTGTTTCACCTTGAGAAAAAGATGAGAAAACGAAAGTGACAAAGACGAGATTTTTATTACCTTAATAGTAAGAGAAGAAGAAAAGAAGAACTAGCCAAGAATTAATGAATTTGGGTAAGAATTCAGTGAGATATGATACAATCTGTGTGGAAAGATTTTGGAGTTCAACAATGGTGAGGGAGGTTAGGGTTTTATGTTTTTGAGAGGTTGAAGAAGGTGAATAGTATGCTGAGATTTTGAGTGGAAAAATAAGAGTTTGGTTGGTCTTTTGGTTGGGTTAAAGGGATGCATAGGCCCAAAATTGCTACGTAAGACCTATTCACATGAAATTCCAAGTAGAGTCCGATTATCGACTCGGATTTCCTAGATTAGACACGGAAAGCTAAGTTCTAATCTAAATCTAAAATTAAGCTAACTAATATTAATATAATATTATCAAATTTCGACCGCTAAGATTACGGTTGTTACAATCACCCCACCTTTAAAAAAAGTTTCGCCCTCTAAACTTGAGCGAAACAAGGTTACCTTAGTCGAATAGGCTTGGATACTTAACACGCATGGTAGCTTCCGGTTCCCACGTCTCTTCCTCAACATTACCACATCTCCACAAAACCTTCACTAATGGCACCACCTTGCTTCTCAACTTTTTGTCCTTGCGATCTAGAAGGCGGATTGGCTTCTCTTCAAAGGACAAATTTGGTTCGAGTTCGGGAATTTAGGCTAGAAGATGGGTCGGGTCACTAATATACTTCCTCAATTGAGAAACATGGAAGGCATCATGGGTCGGGTCGGGAATTTAGGCTTGAAGTTGGACTTCCAAATTCGGGGGCAAGTCCAACTTGTATGCTACGCCACTAATTCTTTTCATAATGTCAAAGGGTCCAATGTATTTCGGGCTCAATTTACCCTTTACACTAAACCTCTTAACACCCTTCATCGGAGATACCTTAAAGAACACTTTATCTCCAACTTCAAACTCCAACGGTCTTCTTCGGACATCGGCATAAGATTTCTGTCGGTCTTGAGAAGCTTTCATCCTATTGTGAATGACCTTCACATGATCAATGGTCTCAACAAGGACATCGGGACCTAAATCACGAACATCACTCAGTTGATGCCAACAAATAGGGCTTCAACATTTCCTTCCATAGAGAGCTTCGTAAGGAGCCATCTTGATCGAGGCATGGTAACTATTGTTGTAAGAAAACTCCACCAAAGGTAAATTCTTTTCGCAACTACATTGGAAGTCGAGGGCACAAGCTCTAAGCAAATCCTTTAAAGTCTGGATAGTCCTCTTAGTCTGACCATCGGTAGCGGCATGGAAAGCGGTACTCATCAACAACTTACTACCCAAGCCTTCTTGTAAAGCCTTCCAAAATCTCGAACAAAATCTCGGGTCTCGTTCGGATATGATCTCCTTGGGAACACCATGATATCTGATGATCTCATCAACATAGGCTTTGGCTAGTCAATTTAAGATCCAAGTCTCCTTGATCGGGATGAATCTGGCACTGTTGGTCACGCAGTCAACAATAACTCATACGACATCTTTACTTCCAACGGTTCTTGGCAAAGCCATGACGAAATCCATAGAAATAGATTCCCACTTCCATAGTGAAATATCCAAAGGTTTTAGAAATCCACCAGGCCTCTTGTACTCGATCTTCATTTGTTGGCAAGTAAGGCATATTCCAACATATGACATAACATCACCCTTCAAATTCGGCCACCAAAATTCTAGCTTAAAGTCTTTATACATCTTATCGCCTCCGGGGTGGATAGAGTAGGAAAAAAAGTGAGCTTCATCAAGAATTCGCTTCCTCAAGTCAAGGGCATTAGGCACAAACAATCGGTCATGGAGTTGAAGGACACCTTTGTCATCAATCTTGAAGTCTTTGGCTTTTTCTTCAAGAAGTTTGGCTTGTATGGACTTGTAGGTAGCATCATCAACTTCGCTTTCGCGGATCTCGCAGAGAAGAACGGGTTCAGCAACCATGGTACCAAAATAATCGAATCCTTTTTCCACGAACTCCAACTTCAACTTTCGAAACTCCGCACAAAGATCATCGGGTAGCCCCCAAATAGCATTCAAGGCATGAGAAGATTTTCTACTAAGTGTTGGAGCTAGTGTCCTCCACAGTTAGTGCAATAACATAAATAAATCTCTATAGGTTCACAGGGTATACTTTGTATTATAATCAGCTGATTAACGTTTATCAATAACGGTTGGCTTGCTAGATAAGTTTGACGTTATTGTCATACAGATGGCGGTGATCAACTGGTCCCTAAAAGTCACACCTAAAGGATGTGATTGAGAGATGTGATTATTTGAGAAAATAATCATATTGATGCCTTATTAAATGACTAAAAGGTTAGTCGATGTTTTTGACTAAAAGGTTAGTCAATGTGATGATGATATAATTATTTAATAATGATTAAATAAAGTTAGCTGAGACGAATTAACTGTAATTCGTAAATTGAATATAAAATGTTATATTTAATTGTTGTATATAATGTAAGCTAATTAAACATAAACCGTTATAATTAATTGGCAAATTATAAATATACGGATATTTATAACTAATGATGTATTATAATGATGTCGGTCCATGACAAATGACGATTATAATATATCACATTATATTGGAAGCTAAGATAATCGAAACAAAAGTGTCCAGATACACTCTGTTTTTCGGTCAATAGGTAGTGATTTTGAGGAGAAAAAAAATCTCCCCATAAGACCTAATTGAGCCGTGAGAAAGGAATAAGGAGAGAAAAATTCATATTTTTCTTCTAACTCTAATTCATTCTCTCTTAGGCCTCCATCATTGACATCTCACAAAAAGAAAAGAAACTGTATTCTTTTCTCTTTTTCTCTAGCAAAACCTAAGGCATATCTTGATCAATCTTGGGTGCAACGATTAAGAGATATCATAATTTTGATATTTGTTCTTAGGCCATTAAAGCAAGGACTAAAGGTTATTTCTAATCTCTCGTTTATTATGCATTTTCGTTTATGACCATTAATCATATAATCATAATTTCATTATAATCCTGAATGATTTATAGGGAAGTATACGGATATTTTCCCACAAGTGGTATCAGAGCCCAAGGGCTATGAAATTATTTATATGATTTTCGTAAATATTGAATTTGTATAATTCTTAAAAGAAAAAAAAAACCGTTTTTTTAATTTCAATTCGGCCAAATTTTTTTTTAGCGTGTGTTTTTTTTTTGGGTTCCATTTTGATTCAAATATTGTTATTTTAAAAGGTTGAGATAATAATATATGAATTTGTAGATGTTTTGATTTAATAATGATTGAATTAAAACGTAAATGGAATTTGATATGAATGTTAATGAACATCTTTTTGCTTTATATTTTCGGTATAAAATGATCTAGATATTTATTTTAAAAGGTTAATTTGAATCATCTAGTTTGTATCAATGTTTAATATCGATTAGATATTGTGAGTTTGTACCGATCTAGTTAATATAAGCATGATCGAATTAAAATGGTTTAATTTGATTAATTTTTTTTGCTGCCAGTGTACTGTTCACAGTTTAAAAAAAGAAAAAAGAAATTTTTTTTTGTTTTTTGTTTAAAAGTGACCGCATCGGTTTTTTGTAAAAAAAAAAAATAAGGGGATTTCGGTTTTTGTATCTACCAAAAGAAAGAAAGAAAGAGAAAAAAAAAATTGGTACCTGCTACTGTTCATACGTGAACAGTAATAATAAAAAAAAAAATTTCGTTTTTTTTTATTAAACCAAATTTTTGTTTTGTACATTATAAAGATAATGTATGATTGTTTTTGTGAAAAAGTTCACAAATTTTTTGATACCATGTTATTTTAAAAAGGTTTAAAATAATGTTGTTGTAATTCATATTAATTATGAATTTCATTGGATTTTGATTAAAATCTCGTGATGAATTACGGAATTGTCACATGATTTAATGGTGGTTTGGATAATTAATCAACATAATTTATGCATTATGTTTTGTATGATTAATTTTTAGTTGATGCTTTTATTATGTTGAATGTTGTTTGAATGGTTTAATTTTACGCTTTTTGTACAATCAGTTGTAATTTACTAGTGTGGCCTTAGTAGATTATGTTTTCGTAATGATGGAAACATAGTCTTGGTTGTATTTTGAGATCTCGTATCTCCCCTTTGTAATTTTAATTTTTGGAATCATTTTCAATTAGAATGTAAATAGGTTTACATTTGTAATTTTTAAAATGTATTTTGAGAAGATTCAAGATGGAGATCGGATGGATCACTCCCGCTATATGGACCATGATGGAACATCAAGACAAGCTTCTCGGGTCCAAGGGTGGATTCCAACTTGTTTTTGTTCATTTTGGTAGTTAGGCCACACTAGGTGTTTTATTTTGCCATTCTCGTTGCTTTATTCACATGATAGATAATTGCATCATATTCCGCCTAAACCAAACCACCTAAAATGCATAAAAAAATGATTCATATAGTATGAATATATTTAATCATGGACATACAGATGTCACTCGCTTTTAGGGTCATCACCTTAGTTTAATCATTCTCGAGTTGCTAGACATTCGTGAAAGTCCATAGACCTTAATTAGACTCCTCTAATTAGTTGCTAAATTACTTGTTAATTTAGTATTTAATGATCTATGTAACATGCATGCAAATATAAAGACATTTATATAAGAGAAGAAATTTTCCTCACATTGATATGGAAAATATAAGGGCACAACAAGAACTCCTTCTTTTTGTTCTTGAGCTACAAATATGGATGAACACAAACAATCTCCAAAGTAGAAGATCTCCTCTAAGTTGCACCAAGATGAACCCAAATAATCTACCCTTATTATTAACTAGATAATAAGATAGATATTATACTACTAATATTAGACTATATTACTACACTAGTAATACTTAAGAAATATTAGTATATGAGAGTTTTTTTTAGTGAGAAGATGAGTTTTGAGAGAAGTATGAAAAACAAGCATAAAATGAACAAATGAAATGAACAACCATATTGCCCTTATAAAGGCAATATGGCCGGTCCATATGAGCATCACAAGGCTCTCATTTTGCTTATTTTAATCACATGCATTAGGGTGGAGTGTTGTAGTATAAGTGATGATTATATTCTACTTGTTATGTCACTTTCACTTGGTGACTTAAGAGTGTAAATAAGAACAACAATCATCACCATGTAACTAGCAACATAACCGGCCATTATGGCCTAGTTTGGTCCAATTTGATTTTTGATATTTGTCTCACAAATACTTATTGATCATATGGTTAATTATCTTGTATAATTAAGTGTTAATTTGATCATATAACAATTATATGACTCAATTAAATAAATAATATGTACTTAACATTTTAAGTAATATTTTACCATTATATCAATATATAATGGGTCCCACAATGCTTAGTTAATTTATTTTACAACTCCTTGTAAATATAATTAACTAATTACCTCTATCTCAAAACCTCAACTAATTTAGTAATTTAACGATTAATTACTAAGTTAAATCTTATTTAATCGTATTAAAATAAGATATAAATTTATTAGTCAATTATCGCATAATTGAAAAATAAGCTTAATCGAATTTGAGTTCTTACCTCAATTTCTAACAATTAACTCTCGTACATATCGAATATATGTAATGTACTAATTAACTGTATCGTATACAAATAATTAGTTACTATTTGGATTTCATCCTTTAGGTGTGACCGAAAGGGATCAGTTGATCACCGCCGTCATACGACAATAACGTTAAACTCTAGTCAGCCAACCGTTATTGATTTACGTTAATCAACTGACTAATCATATATATAGTCAATAAATATCCCAATTATATTCCTTAATAAGATTTATTATGTGGCGCACTATTGTGGAGGACACCTACTCCAACAATCTCCCCCACTTGTCTGACACAAGTGTGCGTCACCGATTCTCTTGTCTCTTTATCACATCTCCCACTCAACGCAAGGTGTCTTTCAGGTCGCACTTGCGATTGACAATATCTAGAGTGGTTTTCTCGATAGGGAGAGTAACTGTCTGACCGGAAAATCTACCATAGATCTATTTTCCGAGCGTGGCCACGCATTTACAGTAACTTCTCCTCGAGTGGGCCTAAAGATTTTCTCCTTACCCAACGTGTGGTGGACAATTCCTGTTTGATCCATCTAACTCTGTATGATGCAGATCACCCCTGATTCCAGAAGAAGTCCATCGGCCTCCTTTTACGGCACGACCTAGAACATCAACCAAAACCAATCGAAAACTGCACCGACTCAGATAGACGGTCGCCAGTCAAAAGAATCGACTTATAGAAATAAGATAGAAGACCCTGCCACGACCAGGCATCAAATAATTGATTTAAGGGTCTCTACAATGTCACTGTCCGACAGAGTGTCATACAGTCTGTCTATGTAAACGACCAGTCATCTCCATGACCCCATGGTGCTGACCCAACCATCGATCGACTTACAATCTAGTCATTTCGAGACGTCACCTCATAGAGTGACTAGGGACAAAATACTAAGTTCGTCCTATTCACTTGAATAGGGTCCAACAATCTATTCGGATAAACAAAGTATTAAATTTAGTCAAACTAACTAAAAGAGTTTAAAATAAAACTCAAACAATAAATGCCATTATCATATATGAAATAATTAATACAACATTCAATTATTACATATTACATAATCTAAAGGAATTCTGGCACACGTCTCAATCCCATTGTGACGACATGACCATCATGCTTAGCCTTTGATAAAGGCTTGGTTAAAGGATCAGCAATGTTGTCATCTGTCCCAACCTTACAAATGTCAATTTCCTTTCTGTCCACGTAATCTCTAATTACATGATATTTCCTAAGTACATGTCTAGACTTGTTACTAGACTTGGGCTCTTTTGCCTGAAAAATAGCCCCACTGTTATCACAATAAATTGTGATAGGATCTTTGGCAGTAGGGACTACTGTTAGTCCTTCCAAAAATTGCCGAATCCACACAGCTTCCTTTGCAGCTTCAGATGCTGCAAGGTACTCTTCTTCTGTTGTAGAATCCGCTGTAACGCTTTGCTTGAAACTCTTCCAGCAAACAGCTCCTCCATTCATCATATAAACGTAGCCGGATTGGGATTACATATCATCCCTATCTGTTTGGAAACTAGCATCTGTGTAACCCTTTACACGTAACTCAGTCTCGCCTCCAAACACTAAGAACGAATCCTTGGTCCTTCTTAAGTACTTAAGGATGTTCTTTACGGCTATCCAGTGACTCTCACCTGGATTTGCTTGGTAACGACTTGTCATGCTCAACGCATATGCAACGTCGGGACGAGTGCACATCATAGCATACATGATTGATCCAACGGCTGAAGCGTAAGGGATCAATTTCATGCGTTCAATCTCCTCGGTTTTCGTAGGGCACTCTGACTTGCTCAAAGTGATCCCACTTCCAATAGGAATAAAGCCTCTCTTAGAGTCTTTCATGTTGAACCGATCAAGAATCTTATCAATATAAGTCTCTTGACTTAATGCTAGTATCCTTTTAGATCTATCCCTATAGATCCGGATACCTAAGATGCGCTGGGCCTCTCCTAAGTCTTTCATTTGGAAATGTATTCCTATCCACTCCTTTACAGAAGTGAGCATTGGAATATCATTCCCAATGAGTAGTAAGGTCATCTACATCAAGACTAAAAGTTACTTTACTCCACTAAACTTCATGTATAAACAGGTTTCCTCGACACTTCGAGTGAAACCATTTGTTTTAATTACATATCGAAACGATTATTCAACTCCTGGATGCTTCTTAGACCATAGATGGTCTCTAAGTTTGCATACCTCTTAGGGGTTTGATGGATTCACACACCTTCAGTTTTGTGTCATGTTACCTTCCCCTCTTCAGGGAATCCCATTCAGAAGGCGGTTTTGACATCAATTTGCCAAATCTCATAATTATGAAATGCGGCAACCGCTAAGATAATCCTTATGGATCGAAGCATGGCGACTGGGGCGAAGGTTTCGTCATAGTGAAGACCATGAACTTGGGTGAAACCTTTTGCCACCAATCTAGCTTTATAAACATCATTATGTTGGTCTATGCCACTTTTGATCTTATAGATCCACTTACACTGAAGAGGTCGTACCTCTTTAGGTAAATCAACCAAGTCCCATACTTGATTGTCGTACATAGAATCCATTTCGGATTGCATTGCTCCTAGCCATAGCTTTGAGTCGGGACTAGAAATGGCTGCTTTGTAGGTAGTAGGTTCGTTACTTTCAAAAAGTAACACATTATAGTCATCACCTTCCTCTATAATACCAAGGTATCTATCAGGTGGATGACTAATCCTGCTTGACCTCCTAGGTTCCGAAGGAATAATGACCGTACCAGACGAAGAGGGAACGTTTTCCTCGTCGTCCTTTTCGGTTTGTGGCTCTTGGACTTCATCAAGTTCAAATTTTCTTCCACTCTGTCTTTTAGAAATAAAATCATTTTCTAAAAAGACTGCATCACGAGACACAAACACTTTGTCCTCGTGTTTATTGTAGAAGTAATAAGCACGTGATTCCTTTGGATATCCTACAAAAAGACATTTGTCATATTTGGGTGCGAGTTTATCGTCAGACTTATTCTTAACAAAAGCCTCGCATCCCCAAATTCTCATAAATGACAAATAAGGAACTTTTCCTGTCCATATCTCATATGGAGTCTTGTTTGCCGCTTTAGGCGGGCTTCGATTTAGTGAAAATATTGCAGATAAGATAGCAAAACCCCAAAAATAATCAGGAAGCTCTGTTAGACTCATCATAGATCGAACCATATCTAATAAAGTTCGATTTCTCCTTTCGGATACACCGTTTAATGGAGGTGTTCCAGGAGGAGTCCATTGTGATACTATACCACAATCTTTCAGGTGTGAATCAAATTCATGGTTCAAGTATTCACCACCACGATCGGATCGACTAGGGTTTTTAATCTTTTTAAATTCATTGTTTTTCCACTTCATTTTTGAAATTTTTGAATTTTGCAAAAGCATCATAATCCCTTTTATGCCTCTCAAGTAGAACATATCAATATCTACTCAAGTCGTCGTAAAAGTAGATGAAGTAGTGATCACCACCTCTAGCTCGGATAGTCATTGGACCGATACATCCGTATGTGTAAGTCCTAATACTTCACTTGCTCGTTTTCCCTTTTTTCCCGTAAAGGAGCACGAGTCATCTTGCCTAGAAGACAAGATTCGCATACGCCATAAGATTCATAATCGAATGGTTTGAGTACTTTAGATGAAACAAGTCTCTTTATGCGTCGTTCGTTTATGTGCCCTAAACGACAATGCCAAAGGTATGATTGATTAGTTTCACCTGTTTTGAGTTTCTTGTTTTCTACATGATAGACCTCTTTTGCAATATCTAGAACATAAATACCTCCAATAGAAATGGCCTCGCCATAAACCATTTCATTAAAAGCAAAAGTAAAACAATTGTTCTTAATGCAAAAAGAAAATCCTTCTGTCCTAACACGTAAATGTAGATAATGTTTCGTGTAAGAGTTGGTAGCATAATAGCAATTATTTAAATTACAACTCTAAACCATTAGGCAAAAGAAGAACGTAGGTGCCCACGGAAACTGCGGCTACCTTAGCTCCATTTCCCATGCGTAGGTCCACGTCACCCTTGGCTCGTGCTTGCACGTCCCTCAGCCCCTGTACATGATTACAAAGGTGAGAACCACAACCGGTATCAAATACCCAAGAAGAGGTACTAGCAAAGTTAATATCTATCATATAGAGTGATGAAAGAATTTTACCTGACGTTGTCACACAATCGTCCTTCTTATCTTTCAAGTACTTGGGGCAATTGCGTTTCCAATGCCCTTTGCCATTACAATAATAGCAATCCGCCTCCGCGTGTTTGTTGACTTTGGGCTTGGCCTTATAAAAGACCTTGGCCTTTCCCTTGCCGGATTTCTTGAAAAGAGTCTTACCCTTTCCCTTGCCCTTCCTCACCCCAAGGTTCATGTTCTTCATTTTCATGGAAAGAACATCCTTGGGTTCACTCCCACTAGCCTCCATGTCCCTCTCCGCGTGGGTGAGGAGTGCATGGAGTTCATGGAAACTCTTGTCCATGCCATTCATGTTATAGTTCACCCTAAATTGGGTGAACTTAGGTGAGAGTGAATGAAGGATCTTACCCACCACCAAATTCTTCGGAAGTGTGCACCCTAGACGCTCTAAGGTGTCCGCGTGCTCAACCATTTTGAGCACGTGTGGGCCAACTTTTTGGCCCCTTTGAAGCTTAGTGTCAAAGAATTTCGTTATCGCCTCATATTGGACAATTTGAGGGGCTTGCGAAAACATCGAAGTGATCCTCGTGAATATCGCATATGCATTGAGAGAGATCAATTGGAGTTTGAGTTTGGGTGAGAGTGACCAAATCAAGACATTCTTGACGTCAT
>JAIUZE010015255.1:0-41257 GCA_022085475.1 Heliosperma pusillum
AAAAGAGCTGAAGCCTCATAACAAGCGGTACGCTACATGCAAATAACACCACCTCGCAAGTACACAACATTTGACGGCCGGGTCGATCAACGCATAGCGTTCAATTCCCAACAACGTCGTCGTATGCCCACTACACATGCAATTAAGCAGTAGGATACCTCCTCGTTCCGACATTCCAGCCTTACGAACGTGGAGGTAGCCAAGGAATGAGAGTACAAAGCACAAGACAAAATAGTGCTCAAACCGTATCATTTGTAAAAACCGACTCAAAGTGGGACATACCAAAAACCGTCACAAAACATGTGATACAAGCGAAGGAAATATCATATATCCAAAACATTAATATTATAAGTCACTACGTAAAATTATACGATAAACGAATCATGCGAACTATTATAAATTACGAGTTTTAGAAATCATAGGAAAAATATACAGCCGTAGTGCCGGCCGGTCAGTGGACCGGCGGCCGGTACCCTGGCTCGCGCAACAAGCTAAAACCCAAAAATCACCAAAAACAGAGCAGTGTGCTCCAGGCCGGTCTGGAGACCGGCGGCCGGTACCCCGGCTAGGAGTACCTTCATACAAATCAAAGTTCATTCTGATGTATTCCCAGCCGGTCAGGGGACCGGCGGCCGGTCACCCGGCTGGGAACACAACTCCACCCGAGAACAACAACTTTCATTCTATCATTCCTAATTCTCATAATTCACTTCTAATAATTATCAACAATCAATATTCATCATAAACAATCATCAAATAACAACAATCATCATCCATAACATGAATCCTAAGCTTACTAATCGTATTCTAAATACGAATTCTAACATATAAAGCATGTAAAACACGTAAATGATATCGAGTAACCCTTCGTCGTTACCTTTTCGCTACTTTAATCGATTTCTAAACCTTCCTAGTCTCCACCTAGATACAATTAGATAATAAAAGATGAATATCATTCACCTTGAGAAACACGGATTATTTAAAAAGTGAGAAAGACGGTAATTTTATTACCAACACGGATAGAGGAAGATGAGAGGGGAAGAATAAGACGAACTTACGAGAATTTGAGCGAGTAACGAAGGAGTAGTGACGATTTTAAGACGGATAAAAAATGGAGGCAAGGTTTTGGTGGTTTCTTAGTGATGAAGAAATGTGTTGTGATTGTGTGAAAGAAAAATAGGTTAAGGGAAGTATGAGGGAGTATGAGGAAAACGTCAACAAAAGTCAAAGTCGCCTTAAGACGGAATTTACATGGAATCTCGCGGAAATTCCAAATACGAACTCGGAAATTCTAAATTCGACTCGGAAAATTAAATTTACGATTAAAACTAAATTTCACTAAAAAGTATCCGTAAAATATTTTTACTAGAAAAATAGGGTACATTTGCGGGTGTTACACCTGCAACCTGAAGCACTCCTTAGCATAATGACAAGCCTGAAACAGGTGTGTATGATCTTCCTGCATAGCATCACAAATAAAGCACATCCTAGGAACAACCATCCCCATTTTAAGAAGCCTATCCAGTGTGAGCAGTCTACTCTGTTTTAACAGCCACATGTGAAAGCTCTATTTAGGGAGATTATACCTATTCCAAACAAGACAGCGCCAATCAACATGAGGAGCACAGTTCTGAGTTAACCAAGAATACCCCTTAGCAATAGAGTACTCCTTATCCAGCCCCTCCCATTGCCCATTAACATATCCAGTTTTAAGAATATCCCTGACCTCACATATTTTCCTCCAAGCCCATGAGCTATTAGCACTTGGAATAAATAAGAATTCTTTAAGTAGATGTTACCAATCCATTTGATCCAAAGATGATCTTGTTTACACACAATCCACCAAACTAACTTACCAATAGCTGCAATGTTCCATTGATGACTATCAATTAGACCTACCCCACCAGTCTCCTTACTCTTACAAAGTACATTCCAAGAGACTAGAGGATCTCTGGAATACTTATCAGTCCCCTCCCAAAGAAAGTTCCTGCATAATGACTTTATCTTATCCATCACCCCCATAGGAAGTACAAAAATTTGAGACCAATGGTTGTGAATAACAGATATAACAGATTTAACTAACACAAGTCTGCCTGCATATGAAATCTTCCTACTATTCCAACCTCTTATCCTCTTAACCATCCTCTCAACAAGTATATTACAATCCATTTTATTTAGTCTTTTAAGTGAAATATTCACCCCTAGATACTTAAAAGGCAGAGTCCCTTTTCTAAAACCAGTTTCCTGCAGAATATGCTGAAGAACATCACTCTTGATACCATTGCAATAAAACTCAGACTTATCTGGATTGATGTGCAAACCAGAAGCAGTAGAAAAGACCTTAAAAGCTACCATAATAGCAAAGATGGAAGTAATGTCTCCTCTACAGAACATAAGTAGATCATCAGCAAACATCAAATGGTTCAGTTTCAGAGACTTACAGAGAGGATGATAATGGAATCCAGGAATCTTCTCAATAGTCTGCAACAACCTGCTCAAATACTCCATACATAAAGTGAAAAGTAAGGGAGACATGGGATCCCCTTGTCTTAGACCCCTAGCTCCTTTGAAAAAACCATGAGTCTGTCCATTGAGCACAATAGAGTAGCTAGGAGTACTAACACACTCCATGATCAGCTTAATCATAGTAGGAGGATAATGTAGACCTCGCAACATTTGATCAACAAACCTCCATTCTATAGAATCATAAGCCTTCCTCAAGTCTACCTTCATAAGACACCTAGGGGATACACTCTTCCTAGTATATAATCTGATCAAGTCCTGACTGATCAAAATATTGCCAAGGATACTTCTGTTTTTAATGAAAGCACATTGTGCAGGATTAATCACTTTAGTAAGACTATCACTTAACCTATCACAAATAAGCTTAGAGATAACCTTATAGATTGTATTGCAGCAAGCTATAGGACGGAACTCCTTCACAGTTTTTGGGTTCTCAACCTTGGGGATCAACACAAGATTGGTACAATTCAATTGTTTAAGTAACTTCCCGTCACAAAGAAATCCACTACAACATCACATATGTCATCTTTAATAATGCTCCAGCTAGCCTTGAAGAATTTACTAGTGTATCCATCAGGACCTGGACTCTTATCATCAGGAATAGAAAACATAGCTCTCTTAATCTCAGTAGGGGTAGGAATACTACACATCGCAGACCAATCCTCCTCCTCAACCAAAATACCCTGCCTGATAATTTGCTCATGATAATTGAAAGGAGTATCATGAGTACCTAGCAACTGTTTATAGAAATCAGTAAAAACTTGAAGGATCTCATCAGGATTAGTACATAAAACTCCACTACTATTCTCAATAGAGACAACCTTATTCTGAATTTGCCTATGCCTAATAGCATGATAAAACATGCTTGTATTAGCATCCCCTTCAAAAGCCCAGGCACATTTTGCTTTCTGCCTAAGGAAACCATTCCTAGCCTCTGCCAACATAAGATAGGATTTCCTAAGCTGATTTTCTTTATCCATCAGACCAAGATTGTTAGGATCTTGCTGAAGAGCAATCTGACTCTCAATTAACAGCTGATACGCAACATCAGTGTTCCTTTCAACATCAGAGAACACAAAATTATTCAACTGCTTCAAAACAGGCTTCAACCTCTTCAATTTAGTGATTAGTTGAAAACTCTTAGTGCCCACAACCTTATTTCTCCACTCCAGATCCACCAGAGAACAGAAATCAGCTACCTTAGTCCACATATTGAAAAATTTAAAAGGCTTCTTCTTCACACTAGCAGTGCCACCACAAGAAACAATGCAAGGGCAGTGGTCAAAAGCACCTTCAGGGTAATAGTGTGCAAACCACTCAGGCCAAGCATTTAACCAATCCCCATTAACCAACACCCTATCAATACGACTGAAAATTCTAGTTTCACTAGGATGTTTATTATTCCAAGTGAAAAAAGAACCAGCCGACTTCATATCATAGAGATCACACAAATTCACCACCCTTTGAAAAGGCCTAATTTCCTCATGCTTAACAGGTTTTCCTAATCTCTCATTCATTTATAAAACATTATTAAAATCACCCAACAACACCCAAGCATCTGGAACAGCAAGGGCCAACAGGTCATTCCACAAAGCCACTCTATCTTCAATCTTATTAAAAGCATAAACAAAAGTAGCAAAGAAAATACAACCCATAGATTTATCTTTCACCTTAGTATGAATAAATTGTTCACTCATACTAAGGATTTCAACTTCAGCCTTAGAAGACTTCCACAGAATCCAAACTCTACCACCAGGATGACAGTTAGTGTTAGTAACAATCTCCCATCCAGCACCCATATTAGCAATTACTTTATTTAGAGACAAAGGCATAACCTTAGTCTCAAGGAGCCCAAAAAGATCAACATCATGCTGATGCATAAACCACTTAACATCAGCCTGCTTAGTATCACTATTTAGGCCCCTAACATTCCACATGCCAAATTTAATCATGATCAAGGCAGGGCTCTTTACCCCCTCCTTTATTAACCATTTCAGACTGTGTGATAGCTTGGTCTAATTCCACATTAAAATTAACTGCAAAGTCATCCTCAAGACCTCCAATTGTCTTAGTTTCATGCCTTGTCATTCTGGTAATCACTCTAGCAGGAGTGAAAATAGAACCAGCAGGCACAAGAATGAGAGTAGTGATAGGAGTAACCAGAGAGGAGGTGACAACAGGAACTTTTGTTAATGGGGGAAATTCCTTAGGATCCACAACCACTCCTGGCATCACCCTAGGTTTCCAAACTTGTTTTGGTGCCTGAGGAACAGAGATAGGTTTCACACCATACAACTTACTCCTGCACACTTCAGCCTTATGACCTATGCCTTTGCACTTTTGAGATGTAACATGCAACAAATCATACTCCACATCCACAATAATTCCACACCCCTTTTCATCCTCAAAACTAATAGAATTAGGAAAACCCTGATCAATCTCCACTTCCACCATAATACGTGCAAAATCCAGAAGTTTCTTCTCAAGGGTAGCATCATCAATACAGATAAAACGTCCTATGAAAGCTGCTAACTTCTCCAAACACTTAGCCCCCCAAAACTTCAGATCCAAGCCTGTTAACTTAACCCATATTGGTACTTTTTTAACAGATACTTTAGCTATCTTAATATCAGGCGACCACGCATTAAGGACAATAGGCTTCCCATCAAACACAAACATACCATTTTCCAAAATAAGCTTATGATGCTCAGGCTGACCAATACGAACTACAAATAAACCATTTGGAAGGAAAGAAATAGAAGAAATTTCATACCCATTCCATATCATTCGAAGAAATCCCTCAAGAACATTTCGTGGAGTATTAGCCCCCATCACATAGCCATATATTGACCATTTTCAGTAATCAATTTCTGATTCAACATCCTCAATAGATAACTTTAATCCCGTGGTCCTCTTTTCCCCAACATTGATCTCAACTTCAGAAATAGGTGCCAATCGAGAAGAAGAAGGAAGACTATCTTTACTCTTCTTCCTTGATTGAACCACATTCCACCCAGGCATTTCATTATCCACTGCAGTATCATCATTCTCAGAACTTTGAAACAACGCAGCAGCTGCCCGACGAGCATTTTCAATTTCTTCATTCAGACTCTCAACATGAACAGTGCCTTTGGATTTGTTAGAATAATTCATCACATTCGAGTTATTACTAGTAAGACTATTATTATTATTATTATTATTATTATTATTATTACTTGAAGGACTATTATTATTATTATTTTGATTTTTTTGATTACTTGAGTTAGAATGAGTAACAAATTTCTTCTTTGCCATTGCAAAAGAACACAAAACCCTAGAAAAAATTAGAGCTTTTCTTCTCTCTAACTTTCTCTCTCATCATAACTCAGTTAATTAAAAAAAAAACTTAACTGATGACAATTGGTGACACGACAATTGGTGAGTTTACTTGTACTTGTAAGCTTTTTCGAATTTAAAAGGGATATTGTGCAGGCATATTATTCGTGTTCAACAAATGAAGAAGGTTCAATTTATCCCAGATCAGTACATTTTGAGTCGATGGTGAAAGGATGTGGTTCGGGGATACGAGCACCTACAAGTTGGTACTACACACCTGGTGAGTATAACCGACTTAAGTGATCGCTTGCGGTAACATTAAAGAACGACTACATGTATAGGTTGGCATTACATTCACGTAGAAACAACGAAGGTGGTGAAGACATTAGAGGCATTTGTTGGCATTGAAATTCTAAAAACCATGGGAAGAGGATCTAATGTCATAAGAGTGTGGGGTCGTAGGAGATTACAATGGAAGAAGAACAACCAACGTCACATGGTAAGGAACGCGACCTCAGTTGAAGAAGGCACTTTGAAAGATCCTGTTGATAAAAGAGGCAATGCTAGAGCTCCTAGGCCTAGGAAAAAGATACTGAGGAGGACAATAAATGTGGACGATGCAGGTACTTCGCAGCCAACGCCGCGACGAAGAATGGTCATTCCTAATACCCTTCCAAACACTCAGTAGGATTTATTTCATGTTATGTAGTTTTAAAGTTAAATCTTTCTAGATTATGACATTATTATCGCACAATTTTTCTTCCTATTTGTTAGTTTTTTATATTGTTTGGGATAATTATTTGAAAAGAGTTATATAATAGTATATGACGACGAATAAGGAAATTGTATAAAAATATCCAAGTACAATAATTTGCCCCAACTTCACCAATTGTACCATTTCCACGTTTTTATGGTCTATCGAAGCATTTTCATCATTAATTTGCCCCAACTTCAAAAGCCACCATAAAATATACATTTTCTTATTATCGTAATTATTACTAAACATATAGCTTTATATATTTTCTTAAGTTTATTTATGTACTAATCAGATAAAATATTTATATATTTTTGCATGTCGATTGTTTTTGCCTAACTACTGGATGCGGGCTTCTGAACATATTGATGATTTAATCGACTGGATTGAAGTTGTATGCATGTCGACTCTGGTGCGACTACTCGTCTTTATACAATTCATAAGTCGCATATGAACGAATTGACTGAGATTGAAATTGTGCACGAATTTTTCGATTAATCAAAATACATGCTAATTTGCGTCAATTTTACAAACTAAATCGTTTTATTATATTTCTCATTTCCGTCTCATGCTTGGTGATTTAGTTTTAATTTACGTCTCATTTCCGTATCAAACTGCATATTGGTATAAATAGCGTTAGAATCCGCTTTCATTTCCGTCTCAAATCAACATCTATTTACAAAATTCGATATTTACGTCTCATTTCCGTCTGAAACCATCATCTTACTAATTTTTCATCTACATTATGGCATAAAATATGTCATTTTTGTGGATTAGACTACAATGGAATAGTTATCTAAGACAACTACATCATTATTCTACAAATCTTTTGAAATCATCATGAGATTGCATCTTGCATGTGACAAAAATTGAATGTATTAACATATATTAGCAAATATTAAAAATTATGAAATATAGGTAACAAGTAACCCAAACACTAGATTAATTAAACACATCATTAAAAGCAACTAGTTACCAGTAGATTAACAAAACACATTAGATGATCAAGTAAAAGAGTCCATTAAACATTCTAGATAACAAAACACATCATATTCAACAAAAAAACGACTTCATCCTTGACTTAATACATAATAAAAACGAGGAATTTTCTTATAGAACAAAGTTGTTTACATCATCATTATCCACATGCAAAATTATAAATTATTTACTTATAGAACAAAGAACTAATAATTTCACCTTCTACCTAATTTTCGTAATAACCAAGTTGTTTTTCCTCCTTGTCAACAATATTCTTGCACTTACACCAACATTAGGCCCATGATTTGCACACAAGAGTCAAATTTTCTTTCTGCCACGAATCCAATCTAGGGAAGATGTAGAACAATACTAAGTCGTTGCATGCAGCAACCCTAAAGGCAGAGGAATTTTCATCCGTCCCATTAATTGGTGAAAACTCTTTCATATTTGCAATACTACTAGGCACCCTAGGGAGAGGATCGAATTGAGACCAATCAAATCCGCCATCTTCAACTTGAGCCATGGCGGGAGAAGAAGAGTTTTAAGATTTAAGGTTTGATTAAGTAGAAGAAGGAAGGAAGTGGAAAATATGGGTATATATGAGGAAGTTATGAGAAAATGGATTTAGGGTTTGATTAACAACCGGTTATATAGGCTTGATTTATGAATTTTTTGTTTCACAAATAATGTTTAATGGAATCGTGTCACATTCACCATAAATATAATAAGTGATTAACATTAAAAATAAATATGTACCATATATACAAAATATTGAATAAAAATCATTGGATTTTTTATAAAAATAAAATATAAATAACACGACACAATTTAATACATTTTCACGAAAATGTCAAATTTCGAAGTAGGATTTTAACTCATGATCGGTTTAACTAAATACGTATTTAAGTGAAATATAGAATTTAAGTCTTGATCCGTTTAACTAAGTACGTATTTAGGTGAAATATAGATTTTAAGTCATGATCGGTTTAACTAAGTCATAAATTGTCGGTTTTTAGCTATGATCCGATATACCTAAGTACCCTTTTACATAAAATGTCGGTTTTAAGCCATGACCAAGACATAACTAAGTACACGTTTACATAAAATGTCGGTATTAAGCTATGATCTGATAGAACTAAATACCCGTTTACATAAAATGTCGGTTTTAAGCCGCGCCCGATGCATAACTAAGTACTCGTTTACATAAAATGTCGGTTTTAAGTTATGGTCCTATATAACTAAGTACCCGTTTACATAAAATGTCGGTTTTAAGCTATGACCGATACATAACTAAGTACCCATTTACATAAAATGGCGGTTGTAAGATATGATCCGATATAACTAAGTACCCGTTTACATAAAATGTCGGTTTTTAGCTATGATCCGATATAAGTAAGTACCCGTTTACATAATAAGTCGGTTTTAAGCTATGACCGTTACATAACTAAGTACCCGTTTACATAAAGTGTCTTTTTTAAGCTATCGTCCGATACAACTAAGTACACGTTTATATAATAAGTCAGTTTTAAGCTATGATCCGATATAACTGAGTACCCGTTTATATAAAATGTTGGTTTTAAGCTATGATCCGATAAAACTAAGTACCCGTTTACATCAAATGTCGGTTTTTAGCTATGATCCGATATAAATAAGTACCCATTTACATAATAAGTTGGTTTTAAGCTATGACCGTTACATAAGTAAGTACTCGTTTTCATAAAATGTCGGTTTGAAGCTATGATCCGATATACTTAAGTACCCCTCTACATAAAATGTCGGTTTAAGCGATGATCTAATATAAGTAAGTACCCGTCTACATAAAATGTCGGATTTAAGCTATGATCGGATACAACTAAGTATCTGTTTACATAAATTGTCGGTTTTAAGCTATGATCCGATATAACTAAGTATTTGTTTACTTAAGAACTCCGTTTTAAGCCATGACCGATATAACTAAGTAACCGTTTAAATTATAAGTTGGTTTTAAAATATAAACCCTAAACCCTAACCCTAAATATCCTAAACCCTAAATACCCTAACCCGGTATATCTAAAACCGTAAACACTAAATTGAAACGCCAAACCCTAAATTAAGTTTGACGCAAATGGTTTTAATCTCAAACTACAAAACCTTGACCTAAATAAAATCAAGTTTCAATACCTCAAATAACCAATTACAAAAAACAATTTTAAGTTTCATGGCATCGACGGTTTTCAATTTTTTTTTGAAAAAAATCAAATCAAGTTTAAGTTAATATTTTTCGAATTATGGAGCTAATCTTTTAATTTTTACGCCAATGTTAAAATTTTAAACTTTTAATTGCCATCCACCACTCCCTTAAGAGAATTCCTCCATTAAGGAAACTGATTAGCAACTCCTATTAAGGCAAAAACTCCTTCAAATCTTACAACACACTTAGTCCTACTACGTTCATGATTTCTGATTAATACCGTAGGAGGTATAACTAACGAGAGGGTGAGACTAAATAGCCATTTAGATAAACTTACAATTTAAAACTACCTTAGAGGTGAACTTGAATAGATCCAAACTCATGGTCGTCATCCGCGAAGTCGTCTCTAAGACTTGGGGGAGGGCCTCTTGAGCAATTAGGGTCCATTGACCACCCATATTTTTCATTCATGAACGAATTCATGCGATCACTAATTGCCTTTTGGCGAAGAAAATCGAGTCGATCAACTTCTCTCTTAGCCTCTAAGGCACTCAACTTGTTGTTTGACTCGTTCTGATTCACCTCCATCCTACTTAGTTGCTCTTTCAATTGAGCATTCTCTGTGGCAAAACTGAGAGAGAACGGTATGTGAGTAACTAGTGGTAGCGGTAGAGGGTACACTCCTGTTAGCAGGAGGTATGGCCATTGGCCCGATCCCGGATACTTGCAGGTTCCAATCAAAGCCACCCGCCACCTTATAGTACACTAACAATGGGTCTGGTGTCCCCTCCACAGTTGGCGACGACTGGCTCATCTCTCTTTGATATTCGGTCTGAAAAATCACTAAATAAGGTATGAATTATAGTTATAAATTAAATCTTATGAAAATCATTATTATTTCTATTTAGAGTAAAGAATAAATAAAATAGAAGAAGTTACGTCTCTCTGCAAAACTCGAGGGCAAACCTAGTTGCCTTTCTTGTATTTCTTCGTCGCCTTGATTAGCTTGTAAGGTGTCGCACCTTCATCCTGAAATTAACATAACAATCAAATTAAATAAAAAAAGATAACTATTTAATATTGTTAATGTAAACCAAATAATGAACCTAGATAAGTAAGTGCAATACTTACTAATTTTTTGAAGACAACGACAACATTCTTCCGTCCTACGTAGTCGGTCCCCAGGGCTTTCCCGTCTTGCCCACCCGTCCTTCTAATCAATTTATTCTTTGACAAATGCTTGGCAAATCCAGGATCCTATTTTTCCATTTTCTTCAGTCTCTCCCAGAAAGTCTGGTGCATCCAACTAGGCTTCTTCTTTGCGATGTAGATGTTGAGGATATTTTGGGTAATCCGCCTCTCCCACTCACCTCTAAGATCGTAGCCATCATCTACATTCCTGAAGATTAACATCTTCTTTCCAAAAAAGCATGCATCTAGAAGGACAATTATAAATCTTGACATGTGGTAGTTGCAGTCCCTTAAGCTCATTCTTAATCTCATAAAAATACGCGACATTTGATTACCCTTTGGAATAAAATCACCAATGAACGTCATTAATCCATTCACGCATCTAAGAGACAAGTTGTGCTCACATTTTAGGGTTAACAACCTAGCCGCCGCTTGCAACAAAGACATATTACTTCCCTCATACAATGGTTATTCTGCTTTTGCTAACATTTTAAAGAAGGAATAAACTTGGGGGTGTGGTGCTTCATGATGCACTTCTTTGTCGCTAAGGTCGTCGGGATTGAGTTGTTCCTCCAAATATAATCATTTTGTTACCACGTAATGCATTCTTCACGAACTCCCGATAATAATTTTCACTAACTACGCCACTAGTACATTCTTCGAAGGACTCCTAACTTCTGACTGGAATTCATTGGCCCTTGCATTTTACAGGAGGTATTATCCACTGCAACGAACCAATGCCTTGAGACAGTAAATTGCAAGTTTCAAACAATTATCCACTGAAGAACTTAATGAAGCGTATGTAAGATTTAAAAAGCTTGTTCGATCGGTTCCTTATCATGGGTTTGAGGCGTGGTTTCTACGTAACCAATATTATAATGGGTTATACGATAATCATAGAGCACTCCTCGATGCCGCTACTAATGGCTGATTTCAAAACAACATGGACGATGATAAGGTCTGAAACACTATAGAGGATATAGCTACGCATTCTGCTGAGTATGGTAACCCGAGAGGAAGTGTGAGAGGTAGTGGTGACAATACTTCTATAACTGCTCAGTTAGAGGCATTAAATGAAAGAATTGATAAATTGGAGACTTCTCGATCGGGCATCGGGTAGTTAACAAAGAATTCATATCATGGTTCAACAAGAGATAAATTGTGAGAGATATGGTACCGCGGGACATAATGCAGTTGAGTGTATGAGCATGGTCGAGCAAGTCCTTACCTTTCAATCTTGTAAGCAAGGAAATTCGTACTCTAATTTATATAATGAGAGGACGGGGTTGCATCCAAATTTCATCTATCGAAGTGAAAATGTTCTTAATTCTACTCCGCTGACGCCTCAGCAAAAAGGTTTCTCCTATGAAATTCATCATAATCGCAATTTTTAACAAGGCAATTATAATCGTCAAAATCAAGGAGGCCAAAACATTCAACAAGTTCCGCCTCAAGCACCTCCAAATAATGATTTGGTGGAATTGAAAGTCATGTTGCAACAAAGCCTTATGATACAACAAAATCAACATGCCGAAATGTCTCGTTGCTCACTATAAGATAATCGATACTCAAATTTCCCAATTGACAACTCAAGATCCACAACGGCAACCGGAAAATCTTCCTCCTCAAGGACAACCCCCACATGAACAAGCTAATACTATTACCTTGAGGAGTGGGACCCATTATAAGAGCCCGGAGATGCCGAGCCAAGTTGATATGGGTATGAGTGACATAGAGACGAATGTCGAAAGCAACGCGAAGGTAGCTAGTCCGAATAAGAAAAATGAAGAAAAATTGCCTGAGCACTCAATCGAGTCCCCCTATACTCGATCGAGTGTCAAATGCTGAGGACGATAATGATACGGTCATAGGGACACTCGATCGAGTGAACCAAATACACGATTGAGTGTCCAGTACTAATGAGGACACTACTACTGTTTTTAGATCAATCGATCTAGTGAACCAGATATTGATCGACTGATCCCAATTCTTGATGACAGAGACGGTAATGTAGAGAACACGAAGAAAGAAGACAAGCCCATTAAAATTACTATTCCTTTTCCTCACCGATAACGTAAATGCAATCTAGATCAACAATTTGGGAGGTTTATGGAGGTAGTTAAGAATTTGCAAGTGAGTTCACCTTTTACTGAATTAATCACTCAAGTGACAGGCTTATGTGAAGTTTATGATATACAACATATTGACAAGGAAGCGGTCTTTTAACGAAGTGGAGACGATTGCATTTACTGAGGAATGCATTGCTCTATTACAATCCCCCCGTTCATCACCTAAGCAAAAGGATCCATGGAGTTTTTCTATTCCTTGTAATATTGGTTGTTTAACTACTGATAAAGCCCTTTGTGACTTGGGGCTAGTGTTAGTCTAATGCCATTTTCTATTTATCAAAAGTTAAATATGGGCAACTTAATGTTACAACTATGACCTTACAAATAGCTGACCGCTCTATTAAACACCCTTTGGCAATTTTAGAAGACGTGCCAGTTAGAGTAGGGAATATTTTTATTCATGTTGACTTCATAGTATTAGATATGGTTGAGGACACCCAAATTACTATCATCTTGGGGCGACATATCTTTCACGCAGCGGGGCGGTCATAGATGTTAAGAATGGGAGACTTACACTCAACGTTAAGGGATGACATAATTACATTCAATCTAGATAATTCCATGAAACACCCTATGTTAGAGAAGACTTGTCACATGATTGATATTGTAGATATGAATATTGATGAATGTCTTGCCTTGTGTTTGTATAGAGATCCACTAGAGATCGCCTAGGTTTCTAGCGTTGTTGAAACTAAAACAAGCTCATGGAGTAAGGAAGTGAATGAGAAAAAGAAGTTGTTGACGGGAGAAGAATGCAGTCTACAAAAGGTTTATAGCTTAGGTAACCCCCTTAAGTTTACCGAGGTAAAGAAATCTGAACTGAAGCCTCTCCCATCTCATCTCAAATATGTTTTTCTTGATTCCTAGGAGATGTATCCTGTGATTGTCAATGCTAGCCTATCTAATAGCTAATGTTCTGATATGTTAGTCATTTTAAAAAGATATAAAAAGGCTATAGGCTATAGCATTGACGATTTACAAGGTATTAGTCTTGACTTTTGTATGCACCGTATTCATTTTGAGTGACCATAAGTCTTGCCGGCAAGGTCAACGTCGTTTGAACCCTAATATGCAAGAGGTAGTTATAAAAGAGGTGCATAATTTGTTAGATGTTGGGATCATATATTCTATTTCTGACTCAAAGTGGGCCAGTCCTATTCAGGTAGTCCGTAAAAAGAGAGGGACTAAGGTCGTCACTAATGAGAAAAACGAGCTCATATTTACTAAACTAGTGACAGGGTGGAGGATGTGTATCGATTATAGGAGGCTTAGTGTAGCTACCAAGAAATACCATTTCTTTATCTCCTATATCGATCAATTGTTAAAGCGTCTAGTGTGTCATAACTATTTTGTTATCTAGACGGCTACTCGAAATTCTTTTAGACCATTCATCCTGACGATTAGGAAAAGACTACCTTCATATGCCTTTACTGTGTCTTTGCTTATAAAAAAAAATACATTTTGGGCTATGTAATGCCCCAACCACCTTTCAACGTAGTATGATGGCTATATTTTCATATTATATTGAGTCTTTTATGAAAGTCTTTATGGATGACTTCATTGTTTATGGGATCAATTTTGATGTTTGGTTAGCTAATTTATCCAAAGTCTTGCAACGTTTTGAGGAAAGTAATTTGTTTTAAACTAGGAAAAGTGCCATTTCATGGTGACTTAATGGGTGATACTTGGCCATTTGTTGTCTAGGCGAGGCATCCAAGTGGATAAAGCTAAGGTAGAGGTGGTTTAACAATTACCGTACCCGATACATGTTAAAAATGTTAGGAATTTCCTTGGTCATACGGGGTTCTATCGCCGCTTTATCAAGGATTTATCCAAAAATGTTCAACCATTGACTCAAATTCCCTATAAGGATGCCTCATTCGTGTTTACTGATGAGTGCGTTAAGTCTTTTGACAGGATTAAACAGGTTCTCATCTCAGCTCCAATTATCCAGTCTGATGATTGGAACTTGCCGTGTGAGATCATGTGTGATGCCAGTGACTATACAATTGGGCTATTTTGGGGCAAAGGAAGGAGAAAGTGTGCATGCGGTCTACTATGTTAGTAAGACTCTAGATGTTGTGCACGTTAGCTATGCTACTACTGCGAATGAGTTACTTGCCATTGTCTATGCATTAGATAAATTTAGAGCATATCTTGTGGGTTCTAAAGTGATAGTCTATACCGACCATGCTGCATTGAAGTATTTGTTGGCTACGATGGAAGCCAATCCTAGCCTTATTCGCTGGATATTATTATTATTATTATTATTATTATTATTATTATTATTATTATTATTATTATTATTATTATTATAAGAATATGACTAAGAGATCCGGGATATGTCTGGTGCAGAAAATGTGGTTGCTGATCATTTATCGCGTTTGAGATATGACGAGGGAGCTCCTATCCCCATTAGTGATTCATTCGCAGATAATCACCTCCTTGCCATTACCATGGAGACTCCATGGTTCGCTGACTATGCCAACTATTTGGTTGGGGGAATTATGCCTCCTAATCTATGTTATCAGCAAAAGACGAGGTTTCTACACGATGTTAAGCAGTGCATTTGGGATGATCCTTATCTATTATGGTAGCGTGATGATGGTATTTATAGACGATGCATTTCTGAAGGTAATGTACATGCCATCCTTTCTCATTGTCACTAATCTTCTTATGGTGGTCATCACCGTCCTTCTAGCACATTTGCTAAGATGATGCAGTTGGGTTTTTATTGGCCGACTATTCACAAGGATGCTACTACATTTATCCACTGTTGTGATGCGTGTCAAAGGTCGGGTAATATTTTGCAAAGGCATAAGAAGCCTCAAACGGGTATTTTGGAGGCTAAGATCTTCAATATTTGGCGTATTGATTACCAAGGGTCATTTTCGTCATCTCATGGGAATCAATATATTCTAGTAGCAATCGATTATGTTTTAAAGTGGGTGTAAGCCATTGTCACTCCCACTTGCGTTGTCAAAGATGTTAAACTGTTTCAGAAGATTATATTCCCACGATTCGGGTCCCTCATGCTCTTATTGGCGACAGAGGGAAGCATTTCAACGAACGTCATCTTAATACTTTACTGAACTAGTACGACGTTAAACATCATCAGGAGTTAAGGTATCATCCGTAGGCAAGTGGGTATGTAGAGGTTTCTTATATGGAAATAAAGTCGATCCTTGACAAAGTTGTGAGCAAATCAAGGAATGATTAGAGTCGAAAGCTCAGGCTTACCGAACTTCATTCAAGACTCTAATTGGTGCATCAATATACAGGTTAGTCTATGGCAAGGCATGCCATTTACCGATCGAACTCGAGTATAAGGCTATGTGAGCCATCAAAGAGCTTTATATGGATTCTTCACTGGCGGGTGAGAACGGCTTATGCAATTAAACGAGCTTGATGATTTTTGATTCCATTCCTATGATAGTGCTCGGGTTTTCAAGTAGAGGACGATGACATGGAATGAGAAACATATCTTGCAGCGTGAATTTCAAGTTGGTGATAAGGTATTATTATTTACCTCCCGTTTGCGTTTGTTTCCAGGTAATCTTAAGTCCAGATGGTCGCGACTATTCACCATTGCTGAGGTGAACAAATTCAAGTTCGTTACACTACAAACGACAAGGGAGAAATCTTTAAAGTAAATGGTCAACGCTTGAAAATTTACTTTGAAGGGGGGGTTCATTGCAGTAACAGAGGTCGTTGACCTCTTCGCTACTTCTCCTTTCTTCCATTTTATAAGGTAACACGGTCGTGCGTGACCGTTATAAACCAGCGCTACCAGGTGGCAACCCAGATTTTATTGTATTTAGTTTGTAAATTTTAGGATTTGATTGCATATTAATTAGTTAATTTTATTTCCGTCATCTAGCTTAGTTAAAATAGTTCGCATTTCAAATTCCGTATACATGGCTTTGAGTGCGGAAAGAGCGTGAATTTAACGTGTTTCATGAGTATTATTGCAGATGAGACGATATTTTGATGAATACTAACGAGTTGGAGACGAAAAAGCTTGGACTTAAGTTCACTCGATCGAGTGTATATGGCACTAGATCGAGTGATTATTGGAATTGTGCTTGAAATTAGAAGCCATAGCTAAAGCATATCAGCCTTCCGGACGCTCGATTGAGTATAGAAATATTGATCAAGTGTTTTCGTACTCGATCGAGTGTTGTTTACTTGATAGAGTCGTCCGGTTAAGACCGGTTCCGTGACTATTTTACTTTCCTTTTCCCCTAATTTCCATCATTATATTCGTGATTCCTTCTCTCTATTTCTACAATTCCTCTCCCAAATCCCTCATAAACATATACAATAATCTAATTACTACTTACAATCATCAATCTAATCAAATTAATTCACTCCATTGTTGTTATTTTGCATAAATACCCTTTATTTTGTTCTATATTCATCTTTTTCGACTCACCTAGGTTTTGGCTCAAAACGTTCGAACTTGGTGCTTAAAAACTGGGTTATTTGATTCAATATTCCTTTTGCTTCATACAATTACCGTTGCCTAGCATTTTAGTCCATAATTTTTTAATTTTGAACCCAAATTCTGAAAATTCCGAGTTGGGGTTTGATAGTAACAAACGGATTTCAGTTGGTTTGGTCTTGTGCTTGTTTAAATAATGTTCTTGAGCATGGCACGGGAAGTAAGAGCGACTAAGAGATAAAGGGAATAAGCAACCACATCGGCATCCGTTTAAAAGTAGCCCTTTGCGGTATTTCAATAGCCCGTTTCGTCTCAGTTAGAACCGGTTCCATAATTTCCCTGGGTTAATTTCCGTGATAAGGCTCAACGGGATGAGTTTGTTCGGCTAATGGCTCGACCAATGAGTGCTACTCGGTGTGGTTCTACTACTATTCTAGACTCCTTGAGCATTAAAAGTACTCTAAATACTATGTTCCTTCACATCGGTTTACAAGGTATCTTCAACATCTTCGAGCTCGCTTACCGCCCTTTAACCTTGGAAATTTTTAGTTCTTTTTTGTATAATGGATCTCGGATTAGATTAGGTTGTCCTTTTGATGAGTAGGGAGTTCTGTGTGACTTTTGTTGAATTTTCTTAATATTTAGGTCTTAATACATATGAGACAGAAGACTTGATTCGCCTTCCCCAAGGGGTATCTACTAACGCTATTTCCCATTATTGACTGGGTTTGAGGATGTGTATGTAAGTGCCATGGTACTTAGTGAGGTGCAACATGTCTGTTTCAAATTGTTTTTGAGGATACTTAGTTATTTGTTGTTTGGTCGTACTGATATGAGTAAGGTCAATTTGTTAGAGGTGTTCTTTCTTGCTTCTTATTATAACCCTTTTCATGAGTATGGGTTTACTTTTAGTGCACCTGAGATTGTGTGTGCTGCTTTGAAAAGGATTAATGTAAGACTTCTTCCCTTAACTGTGGAGCCATCGTTACTAGATTGGCGAGGCGGTCGGCCGGTTTTGAACGGCGTGTGCCCTATGTTCCTATGCCCGAGTTTACTCTTCCACTTCTAGATGAAGATTATTCGAGACATAGCTTGTGTTGGATTGAGCTTGTGGATAATGAAAATTATTGGAAGGTTAGAGAGGGTCAATGGATAAAGTTGCCCGTTAACGAGCACTTACCTACAGTTTCTCATTTAGAGGTGGATGATTATGTTATTCGCCCTTCGCCCGTGAGAAATTTGATACCACCTCAGCTCCTTGTTCCACTACCTACTGCGGAGATTTGTGTTCGCCGTCATCGTCTCGCACCTTTACACTCGACCACCGGCGGCCAGTCTCAATCATCACGACATTAGTACCCTTACTTCTCCTTTTGTGCACCATGCGTATTCTTTTGACCCTATTGTTGAGAGGGAGGTACAGATTCATGAAGGGGTTAACACTGCTTTAACTATGCATCGATTGTGGGAGCAGATGGAGAGGACCAACCTCTCCTCTACGCATGAGTACCGCGGGACTACATCTATTTACTACTGGGGGGCGGGCGATGAGAGTGATGTCTAACACTATTATGGAGTGACCCCAGAGATCGTCCCTACTCAATTTAGTCACGAGTTTAGGGCGTTTGGGAGGCCTTTCTACCCTCCTATCAGACCTGATGAGATCGTTGGTGGTTTTAGAGCTCTTACTACTGGTAGAAGTCGTGATGGTGATGGGGCGAGTACATATGGTTCTCGTCCATACGGTCCCAAGCTTGCTGTCATGGTTGATAAGGTTGATGCCTATGATGAGGCTATCCATGAAGATGGAAATGATTTTGATAAGGATAAGCAGTAGTGACGGCTATTGTTTTGGGGGAGGAGCTATGTCTATACAACTGGTACTATCTCTCCTTGTACTTCCTTTATTTGTATTATCTTTTTGTTGATTAATAATTTCCCCTTTCCCTTTGTTAGTAGTATCCTTTAGGCTGTAGTTGTTAGATATGTTTTGTAATTGCTCTACTATTAGCGTCACACTGAGGACACTGTGATAATAAGGTTTGGGGGAAAGTCTCTATTTATGTTGTGTGTTTATTTATTGCATTTAGTATAAAAAAATCCAAAAAAATTAAAAAATTTACAAAATCCAAAAACATGTTATTTCTCTTATTAGGTAGAGTCTAGGTGAAATTGAATAACAATGATAATAATTTTCATTGTTTTTGCATTTGAATACCAAATTAGTTATCCATGTACATTGTTTTGGCCTATTACTTTTGAAAACACAGCTCAATGAACTAGTCTTGACCGTTTTTGACCTACCTTATTCTAATTAGATTTGGTCATTTAGTTGGTAAACCACTTAAATTTATGAGGTCTTTAGAGCTTCCTAGGCCAAGAACATTAATAATCTGGTCTCATTGTCTTTAGGTCTGAGTGTGGTACTTCTTGTGAAATATGTAACATCAAATTGCATAAGTGTGAGATTAATTTCTTGATACTTATACCCGTTCATATAATAAAGTAGATGAGGAAAAATGATTCTTTTTGTTCAAATAAGCCTCACATAGCCAAAAAGACTTGATTTTATACCGTTATTATTGAGTTCTTTATGTTTAGCCCGTTTGAGCCTTTGTAGCATGTTTTATATCCCATTTATTATATAGCTACATTCCTAGAATTTGCCTACCGTATCGGGACAGTCGCAGTTGCTTGCTTTTCATGTCTACTTGTCTACTTTGGTTGGGTCGAGATTTTAAAATATCATTTGGGTGCAGCAAGTTTGTTAGCAATTGTGTCAATTATTCCTTATATTGAAAAAGTTGTATGAAGCATAAAAGAAAAGAAAAGAAGAAAATGAAAAAAAAAAAAGATGAAAAAGAAAATCGAAGAAAAATAGAGAAAAATAAAAATAAAATAATAAGTGCTTCATCTATTTTGTTTAAGGAATAATAAAAGGGAATATGTTAGAGTCTAATCCATATTTAGAAAGCAATATTGATATCTCTCTGTTGTTGTCAAAGTTTAAGATGATTTATCTAGTCGGGTAGTGTTAGTTGTGCTTCATGTTATAGAATTGGTTTGGTAAGTGTTGCCGCGACTACCGGTCTTAGCCCCACATTCACATACGTGCCTTGGCACAACCCACTTCTATTCCTTCACCCATTAGCCTCCCTTAATGTATGTGATACATGTACTTTGATCTTTTATTGCGAATGCGTATTAGTTGGGGAAATTACTATCACGTTAGAATGCATGCATGTTTCATAAGTTGCGTGAGTGTTTCCATTTCTTTCTATCTCTACAAAACTCACCCTTGAAACACTCATGAGTGAAATCGGCAAGAATCTGACCAACTAGTCTTGCAAGATCAAAAGATATTTGCTGTTGTCAACTGCGGTATCATGTAATATCTTGATAATTGAGCAGCGTTTTCTACTCTACTGCCTTTAAATTTGTTTTATTGGTACAATTTGGTCATTACTATAATTCGCCGTAATATTGACTAACATGTACTCGACCGAGTAAAAGTCAGTCGACCGAGTGGTGTAGGTACTCGACCGAGTAGGGTGCATTCGGGCGAGTGAGGTTAGTGTGTCGGTTAGGCACCCTTCTGCCTAGTTGTGACAACCCTCGCGAATGCGGAAATAAAACATAACAAGCATGTGATTTATATAGCGGAAAATACGGTATTTTTAAAACCTTTTACGTGCAAGATAGAAATACGAGGAATGTCAATAATTACAAACCAAATATAAAATACTACAAGAGACGTCGTCTCTCAAAATGTTAACAAAAGATAAGTTATTTAGCAACTAGCTAAGAAACGTCTAAGGGTGAATCATCCAGGACAACGCCCGCTAGCTCACACCCAAACCCAAAATACCACAAAGCAAAAAGCCATCCAATCAAGCAACCTGTTCATCCATGAAAAACATGAACGCCACAGTCAGTGGGGAGTAACTCCGGGTTCTCCCAGCCATATCACATTAAACGTACATAAAAGGAAATACAAAAGTAGAAGCATGCATATATAGATATACATGTGAAATACAATAGGGATAGATAGGCAATTCAATATATAATGATAAAAGCATATGAAGTACAATCTGTAACCATCATGCTATAGATAGACTCGGGGAAGACACTCTTAGGCAACCGAATACGCTCACTAGGGCTTGCATCTCACCGTTAGCGGTATAAGTTTGATAAAATTGAGACTCGACAAACAAACCATGCCAAGTTATCCAAAGATCATGAATAATCAATCATATAATCATCCATCCAGACATACCAATACATTGACGACATCTCTCACGGTGAATGCCACGCACTAGCACCGTGTACATGCAAGTATGATTAAAAGGCATCCACGGGATAAAAACATTCCCTGAACGCATACACGATTCAATTCATTTCGTATATGTAGACTAATTTCCTCCTGGTAGAACGACGATAATAATACGGTCCTAGTTTAAATCTGGCCAAAATACCGAAATCACATTTTCCGGTTCGACATGCGATAAACATTTCGCATCCAAGACTCGGTCAATCATAGACGCCGAGTACCCCATATTCGGTCGACAGTCACGAAAGAGGCGGAAAAGAGCACAAGCCTTATAACAAGCGGTACGCTACATGCAGTTGACACCACCTCGCAAGTACACAACATTTGACGGCCGGGTCGATCAATGCAAAGTGTTCGCCTCCCAACAACGTCGTCATATGCCCACTAACACATGCATTTAAGCAGTAAGGATACACTCCCCGTTCCGACATTCCAGCCTTACGAACGTGGAGGTAGCCAAGAGAATGAGAGTACAAAGCACATAGGAAATTAGTGCTCAAACCGTAACATGTGTAAAAATCGACTCAAAGTGGGAAATTAGGGAATTATATAAATTTAACTATGATAAAATTGAATCAGTACATGATACATAAGCATTAGAACAAGTTTAGGAAGTATAATGAATAAGAAACATAGATCCCCTCTCCAAAACAACGTTGTTTGGAAACTAACTAAAACAAGGGTCCATTTCAAACGGTCATAACTAGAGTTCTAGACATCCAAATGCAGAAATTCTAAATGGAGGTGATAGCTTATCCTCTTACGGTTCCAACGGTTGGTCACAAGCCCAAAACAAGCAAGTAACGAAGGAGATATGATCATTTTACAAAAAGGGGTCAGTGCAGGGAAAACTGCAGTCGACTTTGGGAAACTGGCAGCGAGTAACGCTGGCGTCCCACGACGCTGCCAGCGTCCTGTTTCGGGCACGAAAACACGAATTTCACAATTTCACTAAGGCATAACACAACATCATCTATCATTACAAATCATCAATTCTCATATCAATTATAAATTAACAACAACCATCATCAACAACACAATTTCTATGATTACTAATCTTATTCTAAATACGATCACTAACATAGAAAACACAATAAAACAGGTAAATGATATCGAGTAACCCTTCACCGTTACCTTTTTGCGTCTTCACTCCGCGTCAATGTACTCTTCTATCAAGAAGTAGTCTTTGTTGGGGTCTTGAAGGTCACCACCTATAATTAGATAATAAAAGATGAATATAATTCCCCTTGCGAAAGACGGATATATTGAAAAGCGAGAAAGAAGGTAATTTTATTTCCAATACGGATAGAGGACGATGAGAGGGAAAGAATGAGACAAACCTAGGTGAATTTGAGCGAGAATTGAATGAGTAGCGACGATTCTAAGACGGATCAAATATGGAGGCTAGGTTTTGGGGATTTCTTGGTGAGGAAGAAGGAGTTTGAGTTGTGAGGGAGTTAGGTTATGACAGAGTATATGAAGGAGTAAGTGGAAAAAGTCAAGGAAAAATCAATAACGTCTTAAGACGTAACTTACTCGGAATCTCGCGCAAAGTCCGAAAACGAACTCGGAAATTCTAAATTAGACACGGGAAATTTAATTCTAAACTAAAACTAAATTTCGCTGAAAAGTATCCGTATAATATTTTCAATATAAAAATAGGGTACATTTGCGGGTGTTACACTAGTTGGCACTCGCACGAGTGTAGTGTGCACTCGACCGAGTGCACCAGTCTGCGGGTTGTATCGATCGAATTTGATTAAAGATAATTAAGAGTTATAAACATATTCAGTCAGAGTATTTCTTCATAATTAAACCTAAACTTTTCCAAAACTCTCTCAAAACCTCTTAATCATCTCTAATCATCACAAGGCTCGAATTCAATTGCATCTTATCTGATGCATTGATTTTTTGGAAAGTAATCTGTCTCTATGTTTAATATTTGTTATGGGTAGTGTACGCCAATAGTTGGTGTGGGGGAAAGGGAGGGATTTGATAGTTATTGATTGTAGTGTAATTGATTGGTTAGGGGGAGACTTTGTAGAATTTCTGATTATTGCTTGATTGCTTGCGGATTTGCTTACAATGTAGGGTTTCCTACTTATTAATTGTATGTTATTCATTTTTATAAGATATGCTACTGTGATAGTGGTTATTTGTTGATGATGATAATGGTGACTATTGTTGATGATGATGATGGTGTTCCGAGTTGGAGTTTGGGGTTACTGTTATTGTTACTCTTTGGTGGTCCGACGGGAGACAAACCACACCCCGAGTTCGCCACTCGTAGCTCTCCCACTGCGAGGGGGATGTGCACAATAATGTTCTGGGTCTCTCGCTTTGGCGCAGAGCGAAGTTCGCTGTCGAGTGCTGCGGCCTGGCATCAATAGCTCGTTTTGCACGTCATGTCTTCAGCCTGATGCTGCTGGGGTTACCGCTGCGGTGGGCCTTAGTTATTGTTCTAGTTATTGTTACTGAATGATGTTGTTGGTGGTTGACGGATGGTTTTTATTATTGTCTTGTACCTTGAACTATGTATAATGTACTGACCCCATTTAATGTTTTCAAAACTACGGTGATCCATTGGGGAATGGTGAGCAGGTGACCAGCAGGTAACTCGTTAAGCTCGCATTGGGGGAATTGATGAGATCACCGTTGATTAGTCATAGCTTCCGCAGTCATTAGTTATCATTGACATTTACTTTACTTTTGTTATTACGGATTATCGTTTACGACGGTGTGTCGTCAGTATTTTGGAATAATGTAACTTTGATTAACATTTTGATTAATAAGTATTGTTCTATTATGGTCTATTTGATATGTACTACATCGGTTAACCGAGATGGTAGCATCCCGATGTACTAAGGAGGTCTTGTAAGGATCTTTGGTATATGAGGGTGTTACAAAGTGGTATGAGAGCCACGATTTTGGAACCTTAAACCAATGAACCAATGAACTTAAGAGTGTCTAATAAAATGAACCCGGGTAGGAGTTTAGGGAGCTATCGCAAGGATTTGGGAGACGTCCTAAAATCGCAACGTTGCCCCTATAGTGTTTAGCTAAGATAACGAGAGAAGCGAAGGAGGCTAAGAGTGGTAAGACGAAGACGGTGAGTGTGGATGGAGGTAACTCAAACTATTAGAGAGGCAACTTTTCTCAAACCAGATCTTAGTCTGGCGGTGGCTACAGAGGGGGACAACAGCAAGGATGTGGATGATGGGCGTGCAGCTAGTGAGACTTATGGGATGAGGTGCCATAGTTGTGGTGGCCTTGGACATAAGACGTTCGTGTGTCCGACTTCAGATGGGGTGGAGGTTATTAGCCTTTATACCAGCGGAGTTATTCTCAGAGCATGTCGAGTAACCGACATGCAAGGTCATGGAACCGGCAGGGGAATCAGAGTGTGAGTGGCGGTGGCTATAACCGCAATGGAGGGAATTACCAGCGACCGAGCAGCAGTGGGAACCAGAGTTCGGCATCGAATACCGTGGCATTAGCTAGCACAATGCAGGGTTGAGGTTAGTTGAATAGTGGGAAGCTGTTCATGATGGGCAAGAAGGCAACAGAGCATGATAACAAGTTGTGACTGGAACTTTTCCCGTTAATAATGTTCCGTCTTTTGTGTTGTTTGATTTGGGGGCGATCCATTCTTTTGTGTCTAAGAATCATGCTTTGTTGTTGGGGCTTGGGGAGAGTGAGTTCGTAAAGGATAAGGTATTCATATAGTCCGGGGAGTCTTTACCTTGTTGCAAGCTGTTTAGGGGAGTATCAATGATTTTGGGGGAGGTAGACTTTCTTGTTAACCTATTTGAATTTCCTTTAGATGGGTTTGAAATAATTGTCGAGATGGATAGTTTTGGGCAAGTATAAGGCCAATATAGATTTCCATCAAAAGAAAGTGTCTTTAAGGGGCCCTAAGGAAGTTAGAGTGTCGTACCGTGGTTTTATGGTGAAGCCTAAGGTGAAGTTGATCACGACAATTACTCTAAAGTCGTACTTGAGGAAGGGCTACGCGATACTTTTTTGTCATGTGAGGGATACCAGAATGGAGGAGCCGGAAACATACTAGATAAAGGTAGTGAATGAGTTCGTGGATGTCTTTCCGGATGAAATACTTGGATTATCTCCGAAGAGGGTTGTTGATTTAGCTTGCAGTTGAAGCCGGGTACGAGACCAATTTCTAAGGCCCCGTATCCCATGGGACCGAAGAAGCTTGAGGAGCTAAAGAAGGTGTACATTCTACCAAGTGTTTCATCGTGGGGTGCGCCGATGTTGCTTGTGAAGAAGAAGGAAGGTAGTTTACGATTATGCATTGATTACCGTGAATTGAACCATGTGACGGTGAAGAATGGGTATCCATTGCCTAGAATTGATGATTTGTTTAATCAGTTGAGTGGAGTTGGGGTGAGCTCAAAGATTGACTTGAGGTTGGCTTATCATCAGCTGAGGATAAATCATAGTGACATTCCGAAGACGACTTTTCGTTCAAGGTATGGTCATTGTGAGTATGTGATAATGTCCTTTGGGTTCACAAATGCACCAGCATTATTCATGGATCTAATGAACCATATCTTCAGTCCGTTCTTGGATACATTTGTGGTGGTGTTCATTGATGATATCTTAGTCTATTCTAAGACTGAGGAGGAGCATGCAGAGCACTGGGGGTTTGTTTTGCATATTCTAAGGGACAACCAGCTCTAAGCTAAGTTGTCAAAGTGCGAATTTTGGCTCCAGAAGGTGGCGTTCGTGGGTCATATTATATCAAAGGAAGGGGTGATGGTTGACCCGAGCAAGATAGAGGCAGTGTCTAGCAAGGAGGCACCAAAGAATGTAGCTGAGGTGAAGAGTTTATTGGGTTTAGCTGGATATTACATGAAGTTTTTGAAAGACTTTTCCAAGATTGCTAGACCTGACAACGTTGATGAGGAAAGAGAACAAGTTTCGCTGGGATGAGAACTGTGAGACGGCGTTCCAACCCTTAAAGGAGCGCATGAACGCAACTCCTGTCCTAGCTTTACCTGATGGGAGTGATAATTTTGAGGTGTATACCGATACGTCGAAGTATAGATTGGGATGTGTTTAATGCATAATGGGAAGGTAATAGCTTATCCTTCGAGGCAGCTGAAGACTTATGAAGAGAATTACCCTACTCATGACTTAGAATTGGGTGCCGTGATGTTTGCATTGAAGATTTGGAGACATTATCGGTATGAAGCTACTTTTAAGGTGTTTTCAGATCACAAATGTTTGAAGTATATGTACACCCAGAAGAAGTTGAACATGAGGCATCGGCGGTGGATAGAATTGATCGGGGACTAGGACATGGAGATCTTCTATCATGAGGGTACGGCTAATGTTGTTCAAGATGCTTTGAGCTGAAAGAGTGTGCATTCCTTGTGCACTGCGATGTCTTTGATGCGATAAAAGGACGCAGTAGCAAAGATGGGTTTTCAACTGATTCGAAAACGGGACGCTACTAGTGATTTGATGATCGAGCCGGGATTGTATGACGACATTCTGAGCAAGCAATTGAAGGATTCTAAGATTCAGTTGTGGAAGAAAGGGGTAGAGGAGGGTACTACCCCTATGTTTTCGATTCATGCACTTCTAAGTGTCAGATTTGAGGGTCGATGGTGTGTGCCAAATGATCTTGAGTTGAGGAAGGTGATTTTAACTGAGGCTCACTATACTCCCTATTTGGTTTATCCGGGTGGGGATTAGTTATATAAATATTTAAAGAAGTTATTTTCGTGGCCGGGGATGAAGAAGGATGTGGATGATTTTGTGGCGAAGTGTTTGACCTGTCGGCGAGTGAAAGGGGGGCAACGAAGACCTCAAGGTAAGATTCAGTCTCTTTAGGTTCCGGAGTGGAAGTGGGAATCTATATCTATGGATTTTTTGGTGGGACTTTCGAGATCGCAGAATGGAATAATATGATATGGTGATCGTAGATCGGTTAACCAAGTCAGCTCATTTTATTCCTATGAAAGATACTTGGAGCAAGATTGAGTTAGCATTGACTTATAGGAAGCATGGTGAAGCTGCATGGGGTGCCAAGTGATATTGTGTCTGTTGGTTATGTGAGGATCATTTCTCGTTTTTAAAGGAGCTGCAAGAGCTTATGGGAACAACATTGAAGCTGAGTACAACTTTTCATCATGCGACAGATGGCTAGACGGAGAGAACAAATCAAAACCTTGGAGGACATGTTGACGGCTTGTGTGTTATCTTTTGGTGGGAGTTGGGAGGATAAGCTGGATTTGATTGAGTTCTCATACAACAACAGTTATCCTACTAGTATAGGGATGCCACCATTTGAAGCTTTTTATGGGAAAAGATGTAGGAGTACAGTGTGATGGGATGATAATTCAAAGGCTGTAATTTTAGGACCGCCGATGGTTGAGGATATGATTTAGCAAGTGAAAATGATTCACCAAAAGATGAAAGCATTGCGGGATTGTCAATCGAGTTATGCTGATCTACATCGGTGGGATATTGAGTTTCAAGTGGGTGATAAGTAGACTTGGCAAAAGCAACCCGACCCGATTGAGCCGACACGAATGACCCGACTCGAAACACAAAATTGACCCGAACTACAACACCCGAATGTGACCTGAAACCCGAATTGACTCGACCCGACCCAAACATGACCCGAAAACAACCCGATCCAAAACTACTTAACCCAAAAATGACCCGACAAAACACAACTTAAATTGAACCGAAAAGAATTAAAACTGCCTTTTGTCTCTTATTCTTTTACCCAAAAATGACCAAACCCGAAATAACCCAACCCGGTTGCCCCTAAACGGACTCGACAATAAACCCGAAACCCGAAATGACCCGCCCGATCCATATTAACCCAAAATCAACGAGAGACCCGAACTGACCTGACCTGAACTAGCCCGACTTGAACTGGACCCGATTGACCCGTTTGCCATGTCTAGTTATAAGGTTCTTTTAATGGTGTTACCTATGCGTGGGGTGATGAGATTTGGAATGCGGGGTGGGCTGAGCCACAAGTTTACTGGTCCCTATGAGATATTGGATCGCATTGGAGATGTGGCTTACCGTCTAGCCTTACCACATGCTCTTAATCGGGTCCATAATGTATTTCATGTGCCGGCAGCTGCGAAAGTATGTGAGTGACCTGTCTCATGTTCTAGAGGCTGAGACCATTAAGCTAGATAAGGCACTTACTTATGTTGTGGTGCCAAAAGAGATCCTGGATCGAAAGGTGCGCAAGACTAGGAATGGGGAGACAACTCCTCTGAAGGTATTATGGTCTAAGCATAACGTGGAAGAAGCGACTTGGGAACCTAAAGCTGCCTAGAGAGCGGCATCCGCATCTTTTTGACGAGGTATGTTCGGTTACGGGGACGTAACCTTGTTGTTTAAGGGGGACATGAGACAATTGCGCTGTGTTTAGTAGTTTAGTTGGCATTTTGGTTAGTATTTTGGTAGTGGTAGTGAGTTTTGTTGGTCTATTGTTGTTATTTGGTAATATGTTCATATCCTTGTGTTTGAGATGTTGGGAGTGTGGTTGGAGCCCATATAGTTTGATTTGGTTGTGTATCTTGTTGCCTTGTGCCGTCTTTCGAGGTAGGAGTATGACTTGTGAACTTCGAGGACGAAGTTCGTTTTTAAAGAGGGAAGAGTGTAAGACTCCGAATTTTTGAATAGCTTGTACTAAGTCGAGTAATGGTCACTCGACCGCGTGGTGTGGGTACTCGGTCAAGTAGGGTGTATTCGGCTGAGAGAGGTTGGTGTGTCAGTTAGGCAGCCTTCTGCCTATTTTGCAATACCCCGAGTGTAGTGTGCGCTCGACCGAGTGCACCGGTCTGCGGGTTGTATTGAGCGGTTTTGATTAAAAATAATTAAGAGTTATAAAGTTATTCCGTCAGAGTATTTCTTCATAATTAACCCTAAACGTTTCCAAAACACTCTCAAAAGCTGTTAATCATCTCTAATCATCTCAAGGCTTGGATTTAATTGCATCTTATCTCGTGTATTGATTTCTTTTGTAAGTAATCTGTCTTTCTGTTTAATAATTTCTATGGGTAGTGTAGTACCCTAATTGAAGTAGGGGAAAGGGAAGGATTTGATAGTTATTGATTGTAGTGTAATTGATTTTTTAGGGGGGAGACTTTGTAGAAGAAGATTTCTGATTATTGCTTGATTGCTTGCGAATTTGCTTACAAGGTAGGGTTTCCTACTTAGTACTTGTATGTTACTCATTGTGATAAGATGTGGTACTGTGATTGTTGTTATTTTTTGATGATGATGATGGTGACTATTGTTGATGATGATGATGGTGTTCGGAGTTGGTTTTTGGGGTTACTGTTACTGTTACTATTTGGTGGTCCGACAGGAGACGGACTATACCCCGAGTTTGCCTCTTGTTACTGTTACTTTTGTTTGTACTGATTATTGTTTACTACGGTGTGTTGTTATTATTTTTGGAATAATGTAACTTTGGTTAAACTATTGATTAATAAGTATTGTTCTATTATGGTCTATCTGATATGTACTACCTCGGGTAACCGAGATGGTAGCATCCTGATGTAATAAGGAGGTCTTGTAAGGCTATCTTCGTATATGGGGGTGTTACAATTACTTTGTTGTAGATATGGAAAGCTTGAGATTTTTATGTGCATTAACATTAGCTTTGGGTATTTCATTTTGCCATTTGTATGTTTGTCTTTATATTAGGATTGGTACTTTGCTTGGGGAACAATCTCGATACTTCGTGTTTTTAATGTTATTATTGCAAGATTAAATGTTATTATTGCTAGAATCTCGATACTTTGCCTTTTCGTGTTTTTAATGCATATTGGATGCATTTGTGGAACAATCGGATGATAATGAGCACCGCGGAATCGATAGGCACGGAAACCAAGAAGACTAGGGAAGACAACGCATAGAAGCTGAGAGTTACGCTAGCAAATTTGATATTGCTAAGGTCGTGTCACCTAAATCAAAGAAAATCCTAACCCAATACTACTTAATAGTCAGTGATAAGTAAGGTATCGAATCCACAGGGAGACGGTAATAGTCTAGTTTGCTAATAACTAAGTTCGTCTTAAAGTAACAGTTTTTGGGATTTTGATTTATTTTTTTTACTAAAACTAATTGCAATAATACTAATAAAAGGTGAATTCAATAAGATTAAATATATCTAGGGTCTCGTTTTCACTATAATTATTATTTGAGAATAAGGGAATAATCAATTAACATGCAAGAAAGTTATCTAAGGTCCAAAGATCGATCGATTCAATTATGCCCTTTAGATTTACAATTTAACTTGCGATCGCTATCATTAAACAAGTAAGTTAATCCCGGCCATTAATCAATTAACTAGGTTTAAAACGATAATCAAACGATAACCATGAAATTGCAATTCAATGAATTAATCTACCCCTTGTAGCAATCCTAGATCCCCTTTCAACCCTTGATTATAGTTTAGCCACTCATATTAATTAAACTAACATTAATTAAACTCATGTAAGACAAATTTTATAGTAGAAGATAGATTAACAACAAAGGAATTGATAACTAAAGATTGAAACTTGATTAACATTGGAAAAGTAATAATTTCTGATTACAAAGTTGAATTAAAGAAAGATCTTGCGAAAGTTAAAGAAATACGATACCTAATAACAATACTAGGTTTTACTAAGTAATAAAAAGCTTAACTAATCATAATAGACGAGTTTCCTATTTATATTACAAAATAAACCGAGTTAAGAAAGTTATCGGGAACTCTAAAATAATAAAACACTCGATTGACTAGAGCAACACTCGATCGAGTATTTGTTCCCCATGACTCGATCGAGTATTGCTATAATCGATCAAATGTCCCTGAGTAACTCTCAGCTTCTCTTCGTTGTCTTCCCTATTCTTATTCTTTTCCGTGCCTATTGATTCCGCGGTTCTCCTTATCAACCGATTATTCCGCAAATGGATCCAATCTGTATCAAAAAAAGGGAAATTCTCTCTTGTACCCCTGAAGTTTTCACTTTTCTAAGTTGTACCCCTGCGTTTTACATAGGTTTAACTGTACCCTTGACCTCTATTAGTAATTCTCAACCGTGACTAAAACACTCTTAACCGTGAGTTTTCGCGGCTAAGTGCCAACATGGCATTGTTGGCTGCCAACTTGGTAATGACTAAGCATGGGACATGGAGTCCAACATGTCAATGACACATAAAACTCTAAAATACCCTAATCACCCCTCATTCATCTCATTTTCAAAACTCATCAGACCCTCTCCTTGCATTGCTTTGTTCATCTTCAACCAAACGCTTTCTCCTTCCTGTCAATCTCATAAACACATCAAGCTCTTGGTCTCCTCAATCTCATATGCAAATCAGTCTTGCTCCTTGGTTTCCCTTCCGATTCAGGTATGTCCCGTACCTTCCTCAATCTCATATGCATATCTATTTGTATTTTCTATGTGAGGAAAATGAAGAATGAGTAATTGTTGTTAGGTTTTTTGCATGTGTTGTTTGATCTATTCTATGTTGTTTGTATTTAATTTACGGGTTCCTAAATTTTGCAATTAGGGATTTAGGGTTTTTTTTTCATCTGTCATATAAAGATCATTTCTTTTGCTTAAAAATTAGGGCTTTATCATAGGGCACTTTCTTAAGTATATTATATGTGATTGTGTTATATATTTCCTGCAGAATGGAGAAGTTTAAGTTGAAAATGAATTACAGGGGGCGATGTGTTTATGTTAATATTGATGATATTGATAGATGCCTGCTAAGAGATGTCATCAATGACTTATATGATGAGGCTGTGAAATCTAAGGTTCCTCTTCCTAAACATCCTACCATTTCTTACTGTTTTAAGATGAAATCCATAGAGTTGTTGGATGACAAAGGTCTATTAGAAATGTTTAGTAGGTTGGAAGGGAAGCAAGAAGTTGATATTTGGATTGGATGTGGGACAAATCCTAGTCATGTTCTCACTATAGCAAGAAAACTTAGGGAAAGTCAAGAAGGTGTAACTGCACCTGTAACTGATGATGTTGGTTGTTTAAGGAACAAATTAGAAGTTAGGAGAAAGACATTGGTTAATTCTATTGAGAAGGTTATAACTTCCTCTGTTTCTTCAAGAAGGAGCACTAGGCTTAAGCCAAGAAGTGTCTATATCACCAAGAAGGAGTGATGTGTTGATAAACCAGGTCACCATTGAGCCTACATCATCAAGATCTAACCATGTTATAAACCAGGTCACCATTGAGCCTACATCACCAAGATCCAACCCTGTTATAATACCAAAATCTAACATTAGTAGGAGTCCTACGTTCACCCAATCTACCCAAACAACTCAAAAAGAATCATGTCAGACACTAGATGAACCACCAAGATTCAAGTTGTCCAAATCAAATGCTAAATTGAAAGGTGTTTTTGTGCCTAAGGTTAAAAGTACTCCTCAAACAGAAGGTAATTCAAGCACCAAGCCAAGGAAGAGGGAAGAGGGTTGAATATGGGGATCATCAGGGTGATGAAGATGATTCAGGCACAGATGGTTCCTACATTCCATCTGATGATGACAGTTTGTATGATGAGGAAGGCTGTTTTGATCTAGAGAATGAGGATAACACAGTAATTTCTACCCTTGACATAATTGATGATAGATATGATCCATACAAGACTACTCAGTGGTTAGTTGATGAAAATGGGTTTGCTTCAAAAATGCTTCAAAATGGGGAAATATATGATGATAAATAATTTGGGGAAATTAAGCTCAGACCATGGATGTTGTTCATGGATAAAGAGCATTTCAAAGACACTCTTGAGGACTATTGCATTCAAGTGGGATTTTGTATAATAGTGGTAAATTAAAGGCTGATAAGGAAACATACACATGAGAGTGTGCTACTGTGAACTGTCAATGGAGAATCCATGCTAGTGTGCTAAATAATGGTACCACTTGGGCTATAAAATCAATAAGGATGCAAGATCATCATTGTGTTGGTGTGAAGCTGCATAACCCAATGAAAATTTTTGAATGGTTGCCAAAACCCTGATTGAAGATATAAGAGCAAATCCTGAAATCATAGGATTTTATATTCAGAAAATAATAATGGAGATATATGGGATAAGAATGAAGACTTCCACCATGTATAGGATGAGGGAAAGAGCTTTAAAGTTAATCAATGGTGGGCATGCTGAATCTTATGGGTTGTTGCCAAAATATTGTGAGATAATAAAACAGACTAACCCTGGTTCTTATGCCATATATGCATGGTCTTTTATGGACAACCCTGAGAAGCCATTGCAGTTTAGGAGCTTGTTTGTCTCATACAATGCTCATTTTAGGGGATTAATTGACGGGTGAAGGAGTTTAATAGCAGTGGATGGAACACACTTAAAGGGTAACCATGGCGGTGTACTACTATCAGCCATTGCAATGGTTGGAAATAATGAAATATTTCTTGTGGCTGTTGGTGTGGTAGAGTCTGAGAACAAGGAAAATTGGTCTCAATTTTTTTGGCATCTTAAACAAGTTCTGTCTGAAAGTGGGAAGGATGATTTGACTATTATTTCAGATAGACAGAAGGTAACTTATAACATGCTTATGAACTAACTTGTGTGTCATATTTCTAAGTATTTCTAATTTACTAACTTATAACATGCTTATTTGTCATTAAAATTGTAGGGGATTGAACCAACATTGGACCAAGTACGACCTTCATCTTATAGAAGATTTTGTGCAAGACATTTGTGCAAAAACTTCAACAAAGATTACCCTAGGGTTCTTGTGCATAAACTATTTTGGAAGATTGTTGATGCTTATTCAGAATTCACATTAAAAAAGGCTTTAAACTCCTTGGTGAAACATGGAGGTAATGGTTGTGGCTGATGGTTCTTGGACTTGGGAGATCGAGAACATTAGGCTAGATATAGGGTTGATCCAAGAGTATCAAAAGATGAAAACACTTCAAATTTTGTTGAAAGTTTCAACAGCACATTGCGAGTGCATAGGAACAACCCAGTACTAACTCTCCTTGAAAGTAAACACACCATAATTGTCTATGAATTTAATAGTCTATAACCCTAGTACTAACTCTCTTTAACTATGCCAAATCTCTTTGTCTCTGAATTTAATAGTGTTATAATTATCTCATTTCAGGTATTAGAAGATTATCTATGGTGCGACATGCAACAAGGCAACATTTGGCTGTGTCATGGCCTGATGATGTAATATGTCCTAACATCAGGACTAGGTTGAGACTACCTAAAAAGGATTCCAGATTGTGTGAATCTTTTGCATCCTCTACCAAATATCTTTATGAGGTACGTGATGGGCAGTTCTACTTACCTGTCTCCCTTAACAATAGATCTTGCAAATGTGGTCAGTGGCAGATTTCTGGTATCTCATGCAAGCATGCAATTTGTGCCATTATAATTGCCAGCAGGGAACCTGAGGCATATGTGAGTGACTGGTTTTCAGTTGCTAGGTATAAGGTTGCTTATGGTTTATCCATACTACCTATACCTGATTTTGAGCAGTGGCCAACACTAGATTGCCCAACCTTGGAACCTCCAACACTCAAGAGGTCCATTGGTAGACCTTCCAGAAACAGAAGGAGAGAACCAGACGAAAAAAAGAAGGGGAAGAGGTCTATCACAGTGAAGTGCAAGAAGTGTCAGTGTTTTGGCCACAACTCCAAAACATGCAAAGGCGGCTTAACAGCAAAGGAAAAGCAACAAAGCCAAGTGACTGAAGACACTACTTAGTACAAGGGATTGAATGAGTTAGGGGAGGGAAGCCAAGCTGGAACTTCTGGAAATGCAAGAAAAAGGAAGAAGAGGAAGACAACTGCCTAGTGAATGAAGAAAAAGTGGTCTGTTATGGGATTGAACTTGGTTAATACATGAACTTGGTTGTTTTTGTATTATGTGTGGTTGTTGAACAATTAGAGATTTAATGATGTTGGGCATCATGTGAGATGCAAATTAGTCAGTTTATCATTTTTTGTAGAAGCTGACTTAGTTATGTAAACACTTTTATCTGTTTTTGGTGTTAATGATGCAAATCTACAAGTATGTAATCCAAATGTTGCATTATTTTCCATTAATCCATTTATTACATCTTAATGACCACTAAAACTAAAACAAAGATGAAAAACAAAGCTTTAAACATGAAAATATACTTCATAAAGGTAGCTAATTCTTCAAACTTCATCTTCAACCCCATAATTTCAAATCTAATAACTTCTTCATTCTTCATTTGCACTCCCAAACATTCTTCAACTTCATAGGAATGACTCCTTTCCAAACCCTTGGTCCTAATAACATGTTCATCACCTAACCACATAACAAAATTGTTGGAATCAAGACAATTGAAATACGCTTTTCCGGCGTCAGATGTTGACCAGGAAATCTTCAAAACCGCATTCCTTCCAGAAATATTGCAACCTTAGTTTCGTAATTCAAGCCCTTGAATGGGATTGTTCTTTCTCCAAGTAGTAGATGAAGAAGACATGGTAGAATAGAAGAAGAGGGAGAAAATATTGAAAGGAAAAGTTCTAGAAAATATATTAAAGGGAAGTGGAGGGTGAAGGATTAATAAAAGGAAGACATGGAGGTTGAAGTGCATATTTAATGGAAGAAATGGAGGGAAAACTTTGAAATAAAGGGAGGGAATGCAAAAGATATATATAAAAAAAAAAAAAGATAAAGCCATGTTGACACTTAACAGCGAAAACTCACGGTTTAGAGTGTTTTAGTCACGGTTGAGAATTACTAATAGAGGTCAAGGGTACAGTTAGTATTATGTAAAACGTAGAGGTACAACTTAGAAAAGTGAAAACTTCAGGGGTACAAGAGAGAATTTCCCAAAAAAATAAAAGACGGAAGTATCGACATTCTAGCAATAATAGCATTTAATCATGTAATTAGGCACAAAAACCGTCATTAAAGTGACTAAGGCGAGGCATAAATATGTATAAAACTATGACTCATCAGTAATCATCATCAAAACTCGAATAAAGATGATTTCAAACATCCATCACATTTCTGACAGCTATGTTTTTGCATTTCTTACATGGACACTTCATTTTACCTAATCTTTTGTAGACACTACTTCGTACCAGAAAGTCAATAAACTCCCTGGCCCCCTTTTAAAATTAAACCTTGGGCTTCTTTCTTTCATCTAAATTTTCAACATTCACTATCGTTCTACTCTTTTCATGTTATATATCTACAATTAAATGTATAGGTCATAAACTTACAATAACATAACAACAACAAACAATTTATCAACAATGACATCCACGAACATATAACCAACATTGTCTCCAAAAACCTTTTTAAATAAGTCATTAATACTCGTTTGGATCCTTATTACTCCAACCTAAACCCATTAATGTAAGTTCCAAGTCACTAGCAAACACGCACGTGTGATTTATTAATGAGAAAACAATTCGGCAGCAATTCCCTTCAGTTTTCAAATCACACAATGTGAAATAAGTAATTATTCCACATATGTGGCCAAAAGAACATTAAATGAATTGCCACCAACTCTTTCCTCATTAATAAATTACAAATACGTGTTTGCCACCTCAGTGACTTAATACGTACAAAAACAGTCCCAACATGGAGACTATTAGAAAATTTCAAATTCAATATTATTACAAACAATTTTACAATAAAAATGTGGTGCTGGTTTACTAGTATTATTATCAAATGAAAAAGTAAACAACAATCATTATTATTAACAATATTATCTAATGTCAATTTGAACATCAATATCAATATTAACAACGACAGCAACAACAACAATAACATCATCAGTTTCAATGTCAATACTATTATTAACTATTCAACAATAATGATCTGGTTAACTAATATAATTACCAAATTGAATAGTAACAAACAATTATTATTACTAAAAATATTATCTAAGTCAATTTAAACATCAATACAAACAACAATAATATTAACCCAAACAATAACTTCAATAAAAATAATAACAATGTCTACTATCGTAAGGTAAATATTAACACAATAAAATAAATTATATTATTTACCTAAATAAGCACACAACAAAAGAAAAAGGGAAGCTGACAGTAGCAGTGGTGGCGACCGGTTGCAGTGGCGATGGTGACAACTTCAAAGAAAAAAAGAAAGAAAACGAAAGAAAAAAAGAAAATAAAGAGAGAGAAGGAGAAGGAGAATGAGAATGAGAATGAAGAAATTACTCACCCAGAGAGAGTGGAAAAGAGGCGGCGTCAGTGGCAGGAAACCATGAATGGTGGCCGAGTCCATGCGTCGGCCGGCGAAGCGCAAAAAAAAGAGAGAAGAAAAGAGAAGCGTTGGCAGGAATGAAGAGAGGAGAAAAGAAGAGACGGGGTGGTGGGAGAACGAAGGCTGGCAGCCGTGGTGGTGGGCGAAGGAGGAGGGGTGTGTCGAGGTGGTCGCCGGGTTGGGGTTAGGGTTTGGGAGAAAATCGATTTGGGGATAGATGATGATAAGGAGAGAAAGGAATCGTGTGTTTTTTTTACATGACATAATAACTTGCGACGGATTATCCGTCACAAAGACTAAAACTTGTGACGGTAAATCATCACAAGTTTGGCTAAAGTTGACCGGTTTTAGTATGTTGTGATGGGCAATCCGTCACAAGTTCTAAGACTTGTGACAGATAATCTGTCACAATGTTGACTTCTCGCACTTGACTTTCATTGACCTGAGTAAAGAAAGATGTGACGAATATTACGTCACAACAAGTCCGTCACAAATATGTTTTTTTGTGACAGATTGCCTGTCACAAAAATTTGGCGCCAATGACTTTGGTCAACGTTCCATTCACTATGGGTAGGCGCCCTATTTCTATGACAGATTGTGACAAATTGCCCGTCACAAAATTTGTCTGTCAGAATCTGATAAGTGAATATTTGTATGATTTTAACCCCCACTTTAGCTCGGTTTTGTTTGTCATTTGTGCTTTGTTAAGCCATTTTATGAGCTAATATCGTCTTCTAGGCGAATTCCTGTGTTCTAACTTATTTTGTAGGGAAAGTGACGTTTCTACGCCCTTTTTCTATATTTCCAAGCATTTGCCTAGAACCCGACGATTTGAAGATGCAAGCTTGACCGTGTGTAAGGCATTTCGAGAAGGTTCACTAACTTAAGGGAGTGAAGAAGCAAAGACGGTTTTGTAGTTGTCGGAAGACCAATCAATTAGACGGGAGAATTCATCGCTTTACATGATATCCAAGCAACAAACCCGATTGTAGAGTCAAGGGGGAAGTTGTAAATCAAGTCAAAGCGAAGGAAGTTGAAGAGTTAGTCAAGAGCTTCCAGAAGACGACTTACCCGATCGGGTAAGTGGTGTACCCGATCGGGTATTCCTGCTGCTTCGTGCATTGTGGCTCCTTCATCCTATTTTTGACCTATGTATTTATTGCCCGACCTCTTCTCCACGAAACCCTAATACTATAAATAGATGTGCCAAACCCCTCATATCAACACCCACCATATACACCCACCATATACATCCATCATACACTTTCTTACACAATCTTGTCTTATATTTCTTTTTAGCTTTAGTCTTTCTAGTTTAGATTCTCTTCTATTTTTGTCTTTTGTTCTAGTTTACTTTCGTCTATTTCATATCAAAACATTAGAATAGTTCAATAAGAATTTCAATCTTTGTATCTACTAGTTGGATTCAAGAGTTGTAATTCAAAGTACGGTATTTCTATGCGAAGAATTTCTATTATTGTTATCACTTTCATCGTTGATCGTCACCTAGGTATTCCTAATTTATCCTTTGCTTATTGTTCTTTATTGCTTTCCATTTGATTGTCATTTTCTATTTCATTAGATTCATTTTCATGTTGTTATAATCATAGTTTCATTTCTTAGATTGTCATATAGCGTCGTTATTATCGCCACATAGAGAGTCTAAATTATTGTCAAAATCAACTAAATATGCTTATCTTAACTTTCATTGTTAATATCAACATAATCATGAGTGAGTAGTCACCTTTCTAGGGTGTAGGGTAGCCATGTTAGATTGATTAAAATATGATAATTGGATAAAGGAAATTGTGCTTTTAAAACATTGTGTCTATGCATGTTTGGACTTTAACAATAGTTGACGATTCTTGATCACAATCTTTGACTAGTGTGGAATTCTTTTCCAAGGTAGATATACAGGAATTGAATAGACAAAGCGTGACATAGTGGATTAAGACCTAGTAAATCGCACTAAAAGCCTGCTAGACCATCTGATCTATGATTGTAATGAACACACAATTCTTACGAACGCTCAATGAATTATTTGCATATCCTAAATCCAATTTCATTAATATGTCAACCTACATGTGTGAACCTATTTCGCTAGATGCTTCTCATTATTGTTAATTTATTATCTGCTTTATCGTTTCCATTTCAGTTTGTTTTGTTTTTTATGTTCTTTATTAGTTTAGACATCACAAAAATCCAATACCCAGAAAATCTTTAGATAAAACTCAATTGTGAGACGATTCACAATCCATAGGAAACACCATCTCCCTGAGGATCGACCCCTACTTCCCTAATTACATTAATTTGTTATTAGCCTAGTCTGGGTATTTTATCTTAGCATCGGGCTTGCGACAGGCCTGACCAAATTTTGGCGCCGTTGCCGGGGAGCACGATTTAGTTTTCCTTTTTATTGTGATTTCTATCACGATTAGTTTTATCTAGTCTTTAGGAACTCAAAATTCCTTTAGACCTCTCTTGATTTTTCATCTTAGCTTTTCTATCTTATACCCAGATCTTCTAGACTTGGGACCCCTTGTAACAACCCGAAAAGTACCCAATTTTTCTAGTAAAATTTCTTAAGGATACTTTTCAGCAAGGTTAAGTTTTTAAAATAGAATTTATTGTTTCGAGTCGTATTTTGAAATTCCGAGTTCGTATTTGGAATTTCTGAGAGATTTCATGAAAATCCCGTTTTTAGTCATCTTTGACTTTTCTTGACTTTTAAGTCGTCTTTGACTTTTCTTGACTTTTTAAAGTCGTCATTGACTTTTCTTGACTTTTAAGTCGTCATAAACTTTTCTTGACTTTTAAGTCATCTTTGACTTTTCTTGACTTTTAAGTCGACTTTGACTTTCGTTGACTTTTCCCGACTCGCCTTGTAAGTTTGAAGACCGAAATTTTATTTAAAAAAATAATATTTTTAATTTATTTTTATTAAGATTTATTTGGATTTATAAAATTTAATATAATTATTTTGAATTTATTCGGAATTTAAAGAATAACTTTTACGGTTTTAACCCGAACGTAATTTAACTATTCCCGAGTCATCTAAAATCCCGAAACAAACCCGAAACCCGACTTTGGCATGAGTCACACGCCCATGTCACCTTTTTCCACTCACTTTAGGATATTTTCATTCTTTTTATTAAACCAA
>JAIUZE010015256.1:0-70809 GCA_022085475.1 Heliosperma pusillum
GTTGTATCGGGTTCTTAGAAATGTTTATGGCACTTGTATTATTAAAAAAAATAGGAGTGGAATCGAATACATTACCATAGTCTTTCAATTGTTGTCGAACCCATAGAATTTGCGCGCAACACAATGCGGCACTAACATACTTGCTTTCGGCGTAATCCGCATCCGAGTACCCTCAATCCTCTTGAATTGATTAAGTTCCTCTTGCATATCTATCACCCAATTTGTATCTTCAAGAGCTTTGGTGATATTTGTCGGTTCAGTTTGTGAGAGGAACGCATGAAATGCAAAGAAATCATTGAGGGATGCTCTTGTCTTTCTTCCCGAGTTCAGGTCACTGGTTAAGTTTGAGAGGGGGTGAGATGATTGGTGCTTCCACTTTCTAGGTACGATTTGTGAGCTTGAGGCATTTTCGGGTTCTGATGTCACAGTGGGTTCCACAGTGACATCTGGTTCATTTGGTGAGTTTGAATGGGGGTTCGTTTCTGGTTATTTATTCAGTTCATGTGGTTCCCCATTCCCCCTGGATGTACTAGCCTTATTTTGGTCAGAAAGTGGATTCATTCCCCCTGAATTTTGACCCGTCTCACCATTTAACAGTGGATTCAACTGTGAAATGGTCTCTTCCTCGTTATGTACTTCATCCATGTCATGTCGAATCATTCCAAGCTCAAAGTCCTCATCTTCATCATCCTCTTCCTGTTCATTAGAATGAAAAAGATTTGACTCATCAAAAATGACATGTACACTTTCTTCAATTTTCATAGTTCGTTTATTTTGCACTTTATAAGCCTTGCTATGATCCGAATATCCAACAAAAACGGCCTCATCACTACGAGCATCAAATTTACCCAAATTATCCTTTCCATTGTTGTGAACAAAGCATTTGCTTCCAAAGCATTTCAAATATGATAAATTAGGCTTTCTTCCTTTAAGTAATTCGTAGGGAGTTTTATTAAGCATTTTTCGGATCATAACATGATTATAAATATGGCATGATTTGTTGAAGGCTTCGGCCCAAAAATTCTTTGGCACTTTACTACTCAAGAAAAGTAGCCAATTATAACGTGAAAAATCATCAACAATCACACACAAAAAACGACTACCACCTCTACTTCTTATACGCATAGGACCACACAAATCAATATGAAGAAGTTCAAGAGGTTTTGAAGTACTAACAAACTTTTTGGATTTAAAGGAGGATCGAACTTATTTTCCTTTAACACAATCTTCACACAATTTATTAAGGTCGAATTTCATGTTAGGAATGTCATTTACTAGATCGAGTTTTCTAAGGGTGTTCAATGTTCTAGCGTTTACATGTCCTAATCTTTTATGCCAAAGCCTTGATTCGTTCTTTAAAGCGCTCATACAAGATAATGTTTGACTTGGCAAGGCACAAAGATTAGTCAAGTAAACGTCTCTAACACGTTTTCCTTCCAAAATAACTTCCCTTGTATTTACATCTAGTACACGACATTCACTAGCACAAAACTCAGCAATATTACCATTATCGCACAATTGAGATATGCAAAGAAAATTATGCTTCAAACCTTTGACAAGCAACACTTTGTCGACACAATGTGACGATGACTTACCAACCTTCCCGATTGCAACAATTTCACCTTTCATATTATCGCCAAACGTCACGGTGCCACTTTTGTAGGCTTGTAGCGAGAGAAATTGGCTTTCACTTCCCGTCATATGACGAGAACATCTACTATCCAAGTACCAATTGTTGCGGCCTCTCACTAATGCCTATAAGAAATCAAACTTTTAGTTTAGGAACCCAAATGAATTTGGGCCCCTTTTTGTGAATCACATCATTAATCAAGTCTTTTCGGATCCACATCTTTTTAACCACTTTGATGTTTTTATTAATGTCATTCCATCTCTTAGCACAACCATTAAACACATGACCGGTCTTGCCACAATAATTGCAAATTATATACTTGGGAAGGCCAGCGTACTTTCTTCTTCTAAAATCGGTTTTGCTTGGGTCTTGGTTTCGAACGCAACAATGAACGTTGTTGTGCTTGAAACCGAGTCCAACTTTCTTTTTAGCATTTTTAGATTGACTTGTAAGAAAGTCTAAAACAGTTTGGCTTCCTTCCCATTTCTTGTAAAACTCTTTTGCAACCACTAACTCTTTATTCAAGTTTTCAACTTTAGCAAGAAGGTCAAGATTTAGATGTCCTACTTTGTCAAAAGCATCTTTAGCATGATAATTCTCATCAACCAACATTTCATAGACTTCTTCAAGACTCTTAACATGATTCTGACATGAGGTGAGGTTCTTTAAGAGTGAGTCACGTTCATTGATTAAGTTATCAGCTTGTCGGATTAATGACTCATTTTCAGTTTTAACAGCAGATGTCACAGTGGAATTCACTGTGACATTAGACAGGTTAACCTCTTTAACAAGATTCGCATTTTCTTTCTTTAATCTCTTGACTTCCTTTTTAAGAGAAGGTATGATGTTACTCTGCTCTATCTCATCTAGACACTCTTTTAGACAAACATTTTCTTCGGTTATGTCCTCAATTTGAGTTTGCATAGTTTCAAGTTTTTCATTCTTTTCACGACATTTGTCAAGTAGATCATCGAGCATCAAACATACCTTTTCTTTGGAGAAAGATCTAACCTTTGTCTTGAGATTATTTACCTCATCATCGGAATCATGATCAGAATCATCGGAATGTACCATGAGACATTTTGCGGACACTCTCTTTGAAGACTCGGGAACATCAAGTTTTAGACGAGTTGTCATGCAAACTTTGGCATCCAATTCTTCCTCGGAAGACTCTTCTTCCTCGGAATCAGACATACCCCAGATTGCAGACATGACTTTGTGTTTGTATTCTTTCTTTGCAAAATCACGTTTATCCTTGGATTTGAATTCATTCCATTTAGGACAATCTTTGATAAGATGACCTTTTTCACCACATTTGAAACAAACAACGGATGAAAATGATCTCTTCTTTTGAAAAGCTTTCTTTCTAAAATTGTTGAACTTCTTAGGAACATGACTATTGATCATATCCGCCATATTACGAGAGTACATGGCTTGCTCATCGTCTCCATCATTTTCCTCATCACTTGAGGTTGATTTGAGTGCGAGACCTCTAGCTTTAGAGCAATCACCCGAACGCTTCATGAGAGTTAATTCATGACCCATGAGTGAGCCCATTAGTTCATTGAGGGTCAATTTGGATAGATCTTTAGCCTCCTCTATAGCCGTCACCTTTGGTTGCCATTTATCACGTAGGCTACGAAGGATCTTTCGGACTATGTCCTCGGATTCGAAATTACGTCCAAGACTCTTAAGTTCATTAACAATACTAGAAAAACGTGAAGAAAGACTATTAATTGACTCGTCACGCTCCATATTGAACATCTCATATTGTTGCATGAGAAGGTCAATACGATGCTTCTTAACTTGAGACGTTCCCTCATAAGCAAGGCTTAAGGTGTCCCAAATTTCTTTTGCCGAGGTACATCCGGAAATCCGGTTAATCTCTTGTTCACCGATGCCATATTGAAGAATGGACATGGCTTTAGAATTTTTCTCGACTTTACGATAATCAGCCTCGACATACTTATCCTCACTTTTTACGGAACTAGTGCCATCAGCATTAGTGACCGTTATAGCAAGGGGACCTTTTTGAATTATGATCCAACATTCATAATCTGTGCTTTTGACATAGTGCTCCATACGATGTTTCCACCATGAGTAGTTATCCCCTTCGAATATGGGATACTTAGTATGTTTCCCGTCCATGACTATAGGATCAACTCTTTGGTAATTAACCAATATCAAGAGCACAAGGCTCTGATACCAATTGAAGAGTCAAGGGCGAGATCACCTAAGAGGGGGAGGGGGTGAATTAGGTGTCTATTTAAAATTTTAAGCTTAATTAAAGCTTCTTTAAAAACTCTATGATCACTAAGACACTACTTAGAAGAAAGGAGAAGTTGACAACTTCGAACTAGAAAGTTAGAAGTATTCAACAACGATTCAGGCAGTAAATGTCACAGTGGAATCAACAGTGATATCAGAATGCAGCGGAAATATTAAAAACGAAATAGACAAAACTCAAGGATGTTTTTTAAATTGGTTCGGTCACTACTCCGCGACCTACATCCAACGTTATCTTATTAAACATCTTTGACGTAAACTCATACAAACAAAGACCCCGAATAATAAAACAACTCCCCAACCTACTCCGGTTGCTATTTGCTCAATGCTACTCCGCACCAAGACTTATGCTCAAAGCTACTCCGCTAAGAGACTTCCCCAACTCTTTCGAGTTGCTATTGCTCAAGACTACTCCGCCAAGAGACTTCCCCAACTCTTTCGAGTTGCTAGTTGCTCAAGATAACTCTATCTTAAGACTTGTTCTACTCGTTTGTTACAAGACTTGTGTTTCTCAAAATGTTCACAAAATGAACGGTGGAGAAAACGATTAAGTACTAACACGAGATCATCGAACACAATACATGCTTTGTTACAACGAACTAGCTCTTTGTAAAAGACTTAAGAAAAATATTTTGCAAAACAATTAAGTATGAAATGTTAAATGATTTTTGCAAAGATAATTACTCAATAAAACTCAAAGTCTTTTAAGCTTGAAAATATTTTGTTGTTGCACACTTGTTCAAATGAAATAAGTGTGGTATTTATAGTGTAAAGTAGAGTATACTACACACTAAAAATAACACACTCCAATTAAGCACAAGTGTTAGAAAATATTAAACAATTAAAGCTTGGACAACAAGAAGGCCAATTAATGCACAAGAAACCATGACCCCTTATGCAAGCCAAATGAATTACTTGCATAAGTAATCAAGCTTACTAGTCAACTTAATTTGGCAGCCACACTTAGACAAAATAAGGGTAGGTTTTTCATCAAGAAAGAGCATAAATGGTAGTGACCAAATATAGAAAAGTAAACAACCCATTTTTGGCAAATGTCTTTTTGTGCAAGCTACCTCTTCTCCAAGACAACCAAAGCTTTCTTTCATTTATAAAGATCAAACCAGAATATTTAGCAATGTAAAATGTTGATCAAAAGTTTGGAAAACTATTTTCAAGAGTTAAATATTTTCGAAATATTTAAGAGCCAGAAACCACAGTGACATGTCACTGTCAGTTTTGAAGTACTTAGCATGAATCGAGTTTAATGATTTCTTATACAACACTATGACTATAACAATGACGATCTTCATCCCTTGATATTCTTGTGCAACCTTGAACGATTACTTGAGCTTCCATAGCTATAAGATTAAAACTTAAGAGGCACACATTATATTAACAATAAGATTAATTTGTCTTAAGGCATCATCAACCAATCTAATCTAGAAATGGTCTCAACAGATTATTATATAAATAGGTATGAAACTAAATATTGATTTTGGATGACGATCAACAATAAAAGAGTTACAAAATTATATAAAAGGATACAAAAGAGTAGTCTCTCAATAATTTAGCGAGAAACCATCTCTCCAAAATATTAGTCGCAGAACAATATGTATAATGTACGTAAGTGCTTTGCAAATTTCTTCTACCAGAACTAAATTTTAATATTCTATTAAAATTGACGGCTGCAACACCTAGTTTATATGATTATAAATCATCCACAATATATTAATATGGACTTTAGTAGCTGTAAAGAAAATCATCATTTGGAATACTTACAAATTGCCAGCCAACCAACAGAAATTATACCCCGTAAGAAGTAAGAACCAAGTCCTAAGGGAAGAAAATTCCTCCCTTTTTTTGGTCAAGAAAATTCCTCTCTTAATCATCTAATCAACACACATTATTTGTATGAAACGTTCTTCGGTCTTCCGAGAGGATCATAAGTCCGTCCTCCCTAACCAATAAGAAACTTTATCTACATTATAAAAGGTATAAATGTAAAGGTAAATATAAGAAAAATATTAAAATAAAGCTCCTTTTTCGCTAATTATGATCCTCCTAAAGGAACCAAAAAACTTTCTTATTTGTATAGACAATCAGAATTATTCTCCTTAGACTTGAGTTCAAGACTTCAAGTTCATGTTGTCTTGTTTTATAATCTCGTTCGGGTATTTTAGGATGGTAGTGTATCGGGTTTAGATTACATATGCATTCATCCAATTGCTAGTACATCTTAATCCTCACTTATATCTAAACCCGTCAAACAGGGCGAGCGGGCAGGTTACGGGTTCGGTCATTTTGGGTTCGAGTGAAATACGAGTCGGGTCTATTTTGAGTTTGTAAAATACGGATTTATACGTGTTTCAGATAAAAAATGGGTCTGATTAACGTTTTTTTAGAAAATTGCTCATTTGTAGCTCTTGAGTGAAAAATAATATACCAAGTGATCTAAGGTAAGCAAAAGTAATAAAAGTTTCACAAATTCTCATTTGTGACGGGTCGATTCATCGCAAGCTTGCGACGGGTTAAATTCCTCTGATTTGCCTTGTCAGTTGCGACTTGCTCTTTATGAGGGTGATACGAAATTTTTGCGGAAGCGTTTTAAAAGAATAAAGAACAATAATAAAATAAGGAATATTTGCTTTGAATTCCGTCAAGAACTTAAAACAATGGGATATTTGCTCGAACTAGACCTATAATTCGAACAATGGTGAACTATAATCAAGACCTATTGATTACATTTCAGGTTAGACCTATTGATTACGGTTAGTGAACTGATTGAAACTCGACAATCAAAAGTTTTTCTTTTATTCTTATCTTGTGGTGTCAAAACAAAATAAACTAGATTTGCTATATATAGTCTTACAATATAGCAAAATGAAAAGCTAAAAGACAACTATTAAAACTAGTTATTATGTCGCATAATGATAGACATAAGGACTAGCTATTATTATGTAATTTATCAAAACATTAACACTAGATATGAATAAGGAGCTAATCTTATTCCAAGCCATTAGTTCATCAAAATATTCTCCTAAGCAGACGTACTGAATTCGCATCAGAGGAGAATTTGAACCGTCATAAGCTTGCGACGGATTGCCCCGTCACAAGAAAGACTTGTGCTGAATTAATGAATTATTACTAAACTAGTTTTATGCTGAATTATTAATAACACAAATTCTCATTAAAGAAAGACGGGTCGGATCCATTTCACAAGGAGACAATTGGGAGGACAATTGGGGATTCATTTAGTTCTCCCACTTGTCTCTTCTCCCACTTGTCTCTTTGTGAGAGGGAGTCCGATCTGTTTTCATTGAAGACGGATATATACCGTCTTCAATGAGACTTACTGTATTAATAAATACTACTGATGAAATACGGATCTATAAGAGTTAGTGAAAAATGATAGTTTTTTCAAGGGTAAAACAAAAATAAATGATAAATTTTCATTAGTGACGGCAATATTCCGTCATAATTGCCGTTACAAGCTTGTAACCTCTCCCAAGGAACAAGTAAGACGATAAGTGAAAGAAAGACTATGAGAAGTGACAAGCAAGACGTATATCAACATCAAGTCTTGCTTGCGACGGAGCGACCAGTTGCAAGCTTAAGACGGGTCAATTTTCTCTCACAAAGTGTAAGTGGGGGGCTCCATTTTCCACCCACTTGCACTTTATAAGAGAAAATTGACCCGTCTTAAGCTTGCGACGGGTTGTCCCGTCACAAATGAGAATTACAAGATCGTTCTCGCTCAGGAGTCATGACAAAGCATACTAATAACATGGGTCTAATGATGCAAAGGCCGGAACTCAAGTTAGGCCCAGCTTCGTATTGGGTGGTCATTGGCGACATGATGCAATGAGATACGATGATTGGTTACTATCACATAGAGCAAAAAGTTCAATTGCTTAAATACAGTAATCATTCTATCTTTTAAAATGGGGAAGTCGAGGTCGGCCGGAGCCTTGTCGCCTGAAACATCGGTCGATCGGAGTATGGTTAGAAAAAAATCAATTGAATGAGGGTGGAAAAAAATGACAAGGATATTATTGTAAAAATATGTATGTAAAAGAGTAAAATACGTATGTGATATGTAAAAGAGTAAAATACGTACGTGAAATAGTAAAATCCGTATATGAAAAAGCAAAATAAAACCAAAATCAATGAAAAAAAAGTCTTCTCATAGAGATGTAGAGTTACTAATTGTTGCAGTAAGATTCCACCTAATCCAATATTATAGTTGTCAGTAATCCTGTGTAACAGAGCACAATTTACTGAATTTAGTTGACCCCTTGATTTAACACAAATTCTTATTTAAGACGGAGGTATCCGTCTTAAGCTTAAGACGGATACCATATTCTCTCACAAAATACCCATCAAGGGTGAGTGGAGAGCACATGGGGGGTGCCCACCTTGTCCCCTCTACCCATTTACTCTCACAAAATACCCGTTGCAAGATCCGACCCGTCTTAAGCAAGACCTACTGTTGATTTAATTATCAGTAAACGAGGTCTAAATAGTATGAAATAGACTTCGTTTGCGCTTAGTTTATACGACTACGCATGTTTTACGGTGCAAGTCGTAATTTTTTACTCGTACGTAATTGTCTTGACGACTACAGTAAGTCTTTATTTATGAATTATAACTGCTATTTGCATGGCACTCAATGTTTATTTATGTTGCCTAAGTTTAATCTTACGGGATCGCATCTCAAGTCTCAACCTTCCACAACCCGTCCGTATATTTATTTAGAGTTATAGCGTGAGACTGTCTCACACTATAATTAGCTCTACTCAGTAGAGCCTGATTGCGAGATGGTGAGTCGTCTTCTTAGTGCAGCGACCAGGGGTGATGTAACATGTCTAACGAAAATTTATGAGGATAACAGTGTAGATCCGAGGACGTGCTTCTTGGGCAGCAAAAGTCGACCGCGGAACATACTCCATGCAGCGGTGGAACATGACCGTTACACGTTCTTGTTAAAAGCATTGAAGATCTTAAGCTCACATCCTAAATTGGTCATCGATTTAATCTGTCGAAAACAGTGCAAAAATGGTGACAACCCGATTCACTGCGCTGCTCGACAAGGGAATATCTTCACCCTCAAATTGCTGGTCAATGCCTATACCCGAGCCGTCTCTGCTGTTGGGAATAACCAGGTATGCTCTCTGCGTCACTATCGCTTCTGTATTTTGATTTAGATACTCCTTACAAAAATGTAAGCAAATGAATAGGACGAAAGTATTATTTCAGTATCATGTATTTCCAGTATCACACATACTGAGGCTTGTTTTAGACCTTTATGAAGTCATTCATTATATATTATCAGGGACAAATTCACAAAAGCAGAATGTTGGGAAGAACAAAACTAGTTGATTATTATGACCCGTCTTAAACTTATAGGCAGATACCTCTGTCTTAAACAAGACTAGCTGATTATTAATGATACTCTTTATTACTAGTACTAGTACTAGTAATCATCTTAGTCACCCATTTTACATAAACAATCATTTTTGTGAGCCTGTATTTTTTACTCATATTCTAGCTTTGACACGACTCGACCTATTACATGGTCAGGTTAAGATGGAGTCGGTCATATTTGGTCAATCGGATTTGATTTGGGCCATCATCAACGAATGACTGGTGGCCGATTTTCTCGAATCATGATCAATAAACTAACTTGTACATTTGTACTCGAAGTATGGTAAAGGGGAAATAATTTTTCGTTCTTACTGTATAGTAGGAGTGATTTTAAATGCTCAAGAAATTATGCCATTGTATTTCTCTAACAGGAAACACCGCCTTGGTTAGCAAAGAATTCTGATGAAGACAGTCCACTTAGTTGTAGCTTGGGGAAAGATATGACGACGCAGGAAAACATAGCAAGGTATTTAGTTTCACAGGATGAACATTTGTTAAGGACTTTGGGCAAATCTAAGTACCCATCAGTAGACCAGTGTAGCACTCTGATTTTGGACAAAGACCATCGAAGCATCGTCTTTATTGGTATGCAAAGAGGCTTCTCGCTGTTAGTGAAGCAAATACTCACATCGGATCTTCCTTATGCGTTGAGTGGCCAGAACGGTGAGACTCCTCTGCACTATGCCTCCAAATGCAACGGTAAGAAGTTAACTCCATCTTGTTTGATTTAATAGTTAGTGACAATGGAATGTGGGGATAGTATTAGTCGGGATATGAGGCATTGTCATCCTCAAACAATGGGAAATATAATTTATTTTCTTAATAGAAACTGTCAATCGTGTCGTGACACAATGAAACAAGATATACAAGACATTAAACATGTAAATTTGGCGACTACAATTCAGTCGCCAACCTTCTAATCCAAAAATGGCATTGGCGACTACATGGTGACTGCATGTAGTCGCTCAAATTGGTTACTGTAGGCCTCAGTGGTTGCCAATTTGGCCAATTTGGTAACCACTGAGGCCTATAGTCGCCAATTAGCGACTAAAAGTGTGGTCGTTAATTTGGCGACTAAAATCGGTCGCTTGTGTCTAAAAAGGTGACCATACGTTGCGACCAAGACCTATCGACTGTTTTCAGTCACCAATTTCATTTTTGCGACTGATTTCAGTCACACGAACACTTAATTCTTGTAGTGACACTACCATTCATGTCATTGAAATAACACAATGCAGAGCAAGTGTCGAGACTCCTACTTGAAAAGCATCACGAGCTCATCAGGAAGGTGTCTTCGTCTGGTAAGACGATGCTTGATCATGCTGTCGAAGATGGAGCTACTTGGTTAGTTAGATTGATGCTTACACAAGAAAAGGGCACCAAATGCACCATCCCATATTGGCCAAGAGTACCATGGACTAAGGCATGCAGGAGACTGATTTGGCACATGAACGAAGATGGCGACACACCTCTTCATATCGCTGCAAGAAAGGGGGACATAGAAATTTCAAAACTTCTAATCCAAGGTTTCAAGTCTGCCTTTCAAGATGAGGCCGAAGATTGTGATGATCCGGACGATCTGTTTGAGCCTGGATATGATCTCATGGGTGTAAATCCACTGTACATGGAGAATCTTAAAAAAGACATACCTTTAGTTCTTGCCTTGCAAAAAAAACATGATGATTGTGGAGTGATGTTGTCCATGGAAACCTTTCCATTAGTAGAGAACTACAGCCTTATTCCCGTATACATCAAATGCTTACCTGTTGCCATGGGTAATGGTTGTCTATCATCGGCCAAGATGATACTCGAAAGAGTAATAAGTCATGGATTAGGTAATTTGGGAATTCGTCTCCATGGTGCAGGAATCAGAAGTCCTGGTGTTCGCAAGATGGCCGATCACATAACTGCGAAATATCCAGGTAGCTGAGCCATGGGTCATTTTAATTTCGTTGGACTTTTTCCCGTTTTATTACTTGACATTAAACATAATTTTACAATGAAAAGCGTCATTTGCCTGAAAAGTTGTGGGGGGGTCTCAAGAGCGAGACCCCCACAAGGATAAGGTGGATACGCCACTGCTTAAAGAGATTAGATACCTCGTCATGAGGGTCCTGTGGTGACTACCTTGGGACAATAATTGAGCTTACGGTTTGATTTTTTTTTTTGGCTTGCCAGTGAAGCAGAAAATGATAAAATCAGATGAATTTGAAAAGCTTTTAGAAGTACTTCCTAGGTTTCAGGGGGAAACTCAAAAGGATACAAATACAATCCTGAAAGAAGCCGCGGAAAGAGGTGAAAATTGGCTTGTCAGAATGGCTTTGGAATGCGATAGGAACTTATTTACGGAGTCTGCACCAGCTTGGCGAGTAGCATGCGAGAAGGGCCACTTATCCACTCTACTCATCTTTATTAACTTACGCGGTCATCAAGATTTTATCCAGCTTTGTAGAGACAGGAAGCAAACACCTCTTCATCATATAAAACTTCTGCATTCCGAACAGTATGTTGACTTGTTAAAGATGCCGGTGTTTGAGCAGCTCAAGAATGAGATTGATAGTGACGGAGCAACACCATTGCATCGGGCTATACAACGTGACGACATTAAACTGACTAAGGCCTTGTTGGAAATTAAAGGCATTGAAGTCAGCATCAAGGATTACAACGATACAACAGCCCTTGATTTACTTGAGAAAAGATGCAAACTTTCGACCACCTGGGTATGTAATATCGTTATATACATCCCTAAAATTGATGACTTAATAATTAGAGCTAATTATCATAAAATAATGTTACGTGATTCATATACTATCCTCTTCCTTTATATGTGTTGCCTTTTTTCTCGACTAGAACTCGTCTAGAAGTTTCCGGCATGTAGTTGTCGATGTGCTCGTTGTTGATTCCATACCCATCAATAATTAAGACGTTTTTAGACATAGGCTTGATCCCAAACTTGAGAATTTGAGCTAATAGTAATATGCACAAATTCTTGTTTCAGACGGAATTGAATAAGACGGGGTTTTGTGACTATGTTATGGTCAAATATAACCACAATGGTCCAGCTAGTGTTACAGCTTATAGTAACTTATTTTACAAAAGTGATAACATTTTGCTTTTAGAATGTCTCTAAACCCCGTCTTATTGTTTCAACGAAATGGCATGTCTGAAGGAGACCAACTGATTAATATAATAGAGCAAATTAAATACCTTAGTGAACTGTTTATGCTGAAAAGATTGTATTTTTGTTAAGATGATATAACCATCATCACCTTATGGTTTTTGGTGCCTACAGGGTAAGATGTGCAGGGAAATAGAACAAGACTCAACTGTGAAAAAACTCAAGCATCTTTTCCGAAAGATATCATTTCAAGGTATGCAGAGCTCCTTGTCAGTGGTGGCGGCCCTAGTGACCACCCTCACTTTTGCAGCAGGGTTCGCTGTACCAGGTGGGCCTGACAGCAAAGATGGAACACCGGTGTTAGCAACAAAAGCAGTGTTCCTCGCGTTCTCTATCTCTAACACAATAGCCATGTGCTGCTCTGTAATGGTCTTATTCTTATTGCTCGGCCCAATGATGTGGGATCTTCATCCCTCCCTCTTCTATGTTAACATGAGCTTATACCTCCTAATGATGTCCCTTGGTGGGACCATAATGGCCTTTATGACCGGTACTTACGCGATTATGTCCCCCAAAACCATGGGGGATGCCATATTTATAATTGTCTTATGCTCCTTGACCTTATTTATGGCCTGCATTTTTTGGCTGTTGACCTACTCGTTTCGATTTAAGAAGCAATTTCGCAAGATCTTTACTCGGCGTAAGAAGGTATCAGGGGATGCGTGGACGCAGTCAGTGCAATCCCCGTCCATTGCAACTGTGAGTACTTTACAGCAGCCCCCACGTAGCTCAAACACGCCCCTGAGTCAAGCCTCCAATGACATCGACTTAATGGGTACAGTGCAATCAGGAAGCTCAAACATACCCGCGACCCATGCCTTTCACAACATAGCCGCTAATGTGCAATCACAAAGCTCAAACACGTCCATGACCCAAGCATATGGCGACACAACGGCTAATGTGCAATCAGGAATTTCAAGCAAACCAGTCACACTAGGCTCCTCAAGTCCACTAACAGAGCGACAAACACCAGGCTTGAACAGGGTGGTCGGTCAAATCTCTGTCACTGCACATCCAGCTTCGGACGATATTAAAATTGAAATCAAACAAAGCTGAATGAGTATGTAGGCAGCCTTGTAGATAGGATTGCATACTGTATAGTGCAGTATGAGCTTAATATTTCAGTTTGCAAGTATTTTATTTTATGGTAGTGATGTAAGGTAAGCAATCTGATTGAAAATTTGAAATATACATTTGAAAATCATTGATTCATTTCCACAGAATAATCTTGGGAAAAAACAACAACAATCGGAGAAATATATCCTCTGAACATTTACTGAAAATCAGATTTACCGGTAAATTTCATGGGTCACAAAGCTAGTGATTTTGCGGAAGATAGTGGCATGCCATACTGCCATAGAGAGAAAGATGTCAAAAATTCTATGAGTAAGCCAACGATATGCTGCTTCAGTAAAAGGTGACCCATCCCAGCTGATGTATTTAAAGGGATCGTCGATTCGTCACATAATTTGTAAGTCGTTCGATTAATCCTTTTTCATACAGGAAGGTAGAACTTAATGTAATCCTTGCAGCAGTACTCACGACGAGGATCCATAAAACTGATCATGATTACATAACATCACTATTATTGTGTGAGACGGCCTATTATTGTGTGAGACGGCCTCGGACTGTCAGACGGTTCCTTTGTATAGACAAAATCGTTCACGTATGCTAGATTGCTAGGTAAATAGGTGATTTTTTTTTCCGTGCAAAGATGAGTCCAGAGTCCTTATAATTTGCAATCGGTCTCCCTTAAGACGGGTATATCCTTCTTAAGAGTAAACCGGCCAAAGTATTACAAAACTTGCCTAGATAAGACAATTATTTTGCTAATATTTAGAAATTTTTCGTTTGTCTTATATTAAGTATTTGACCCGTCTAAAATGAAAATTTGTGTATAATTTAAGGGATTGTATAATTGTGTTAAAGCAATTTTGAATGACATACATAATAACGAGATATCCGTCTGAACATTATTTCACTTAGTTTGAACCTGCAAACAGGTCGTCTTCACACTCAAATGGAGGAGAGACAAACCACTTGATAACAAAAGGAAGGGTCCACCGTTAAACCAAATTAATGGCAAAGAGGAGTAGCCCCCTTGGTTTATAAAGTGGTACAATCCTTTTTCTCCAACCAATGTAAGACACTCACATGTAAGGCTATTCATAAAGTAGACCTCTCCGGTTCCATAAATATATAGTGACCGGTCTCCGGTCCGGTCCAAGCAAAAAAAAACCTCAAATTACCTTTAAAAATAGAACCGGTCCGGTCCAAACCCGGACCTAAAAGGTTCCGGTCCGAGTCCCCACCCAACCGGCCCAGTCTCCGTATTTGGGGTATAGGGTTTGCCGGTCCGCGGGTCTTTGCGGTCCGGTCCGATCCGGTTTTGGACCGGTAAACACCCCTACTCATATATGAATTTTATATTTCAACACGCCCTCTCACATGTGATGCCCTTCGAGAGTATACTCCGATACAATTTCATGTCACGTGCATAACATAGAAACTCGAAAAACACGGGATAAAAGCGTAGAGCATTTCACAAAACTTTTTCCACCCTTCCATAACAATGTTAAGGCTCTTTAAAGTGCCAATAAACAACACGTAGATCAACCAGTTTTCATTAGAGAGATCACAAGAGATTAAAACATACCTTTTTAGCTACGTATTCTTCAACAACTGATTACACCAGGTATAACTAATTCAACTGCATTTCTTTGTTCTAATGATTTTAGGCAATATTATACATTTACAATTGTGAACTTTATTTAGGATTACCCTTTTAATCAATTCTTTCATATTTTGATGATTATATATTTTGTGGGTCTAATGTTCTTATTAAGAGGGTGCTTTTTTAAATTGGCTGATTAATTTGATGTTGATTTTATTTATTCTACCCTAGAAATTAGAAACCCATTTCATATGTGCTAAAATCAGTGATATTTCCGCCTTCCGGTGGCGGAGCTAGGGGGCTAGCAAGGACAATCGCCCCAGTAATTGAAAAGTTTCGATTTTTTCGAGTTTACCTTAATGCATTACCCAAATTCTTGTTTCAGACATACTCATAACAACTTAAATAGTGTTAAAATGAAAAGGGAATTGTGAGAGGTCTTAACTTAAAAGAACGTCTTAAGCAAGACCTTCTCAATGCATTAATAGTTCACCCCCCTACTCTCTGAAAATTTCCGAGTAGAAATCCTGACTACGCCACTGGATGTTTCCATTGTAATGTATTTTATTTTATTTTAAGCGGTTTAGATGGTTTGTGTTGAGGAAGTGTAACATTACCATTTGTAAATACTGTGCAGACAATATTTGGGTGATTTCAATGTGTGGAGTAATGAACAAGTGCTAATGGAGGTGTTAAATTATGCTCATCGGTATTTGAAATCGCCAGGGCAAAAATTGGGGTGCATTAGAATGTTGTGTGCCTTGTCTGAATGTCCGCAGACGAAGGAGGTGGTAGATTACTTGGATAATCTGAAGAATTATGAGAAATCAGGAGTACCGGAAAATGCTGGTACTGATTCGAGTGGTGGGTTTGACTTGGGTCGTATGAGGCGCTTGATGGACCGGCTTGGTAATCCACAGTCTAAATACAAGGTTATGTTGGGTTTACCTGCTTTTCTTGCTTCAGTTTTTTATCCATTTGCTTGTATAATGTGTACAAAAGATGACTATAAAGTAAGGATCTTTTCATGGGTGAGAAATAAGCGCCAAAGTAGGTAAACTATGATATTGCATTATTCATAGCTATATTAAACACCAGCGTACCCAACTTCAAACTTTATTATACTATGATGGCCTAACAAATTTTTGGGTATTGTTGTTTGTTGTTCTGAGTTTCTGTTTTTTTTTGTTATTACTCTAGTGTAGAAAAAGGCACGCGCTCCCCCATTCTATGTGCTCAAAGGTATAAGAACCATTGATTGAAATTCAACCATCACCTTAAGGTCACACGGTATTAGAGTCGCAGTGTGGTTAGTTTATAAAATCTCACAAGTGCAATTTCAGCACATAGAATCTCACGAGTGGAATTTCATCACATAGCATGGGAGAGCATGTGCACTATCCACTCTTCAACTATCAGCTTAGGACTTCTGGTGGTGGGATGCGATTAGGAAAAAGAACATGGTTCTATACCTTAATACACTCTCTCTCACTCGAATGTTCTTTGGGCTTGAAGAGTGGATAATGCACAGGCTCCCACGTACTATGTGCTGAAATTCCACTTGTGAGATTTTGGTTGAAATGGTCTTCTCACATGGTAAGAGAGCCATATGTAGTCTCGAAAACCTTTGGCATCTGCGGTTAGTGGGAGGAAAAAGAATAACCATTTGTGACCTTTTGGTCATACTGGCTCTACCAACTCAACCGAAAGCTTAAAATGATGGTTGGGGCCCCATGATTGGTTTTATATCCTAACCATAGCTTAAGTTGATGGTTGGAGTCCGGTAGTTGGCTTTATACCCCAACAAACTTTCTTTTTTAGCACCTTTCACCTTGCTAGTGTCATATTGCCATTACTAGGCAATGGAACAAATTACATTGACATTCAAAAGAATTTTTGATGTTTGGTGGTTTCAAAATTTTCTAGTAGTAGTGTTAATCTTCATTTGGAGAGGATAAAAAACCAACTCCTCTTTATATTAAGAGAATTCAATTAAATTGCTTTTACTCCGCCATCGATTTCCTCTGTGATGATGCAATGATTGATGAGATATTGTAGACGGAAATATGTTACTGCAATCTAGCTGTTAGCACTATCATCTTGATCAATTTTATGTAATTGCAGTGTAGATAAATTGATGAGTTTTATATACGGAGTAATTATTTTCACAAAATCAGAAGCCAGAAAATTGTGATTGCGCTCCAAGTCTCCAATCATATTAGAAGTAACTTATCTGTTTTTATGAATGTTTTTTTTCGTCTTTTTGTATCAGATAATAATATTTTCTCTGAGACTCTGACTGCTGACTGATTACCTATGCAGGTAGTTCACATTGCTGGGACCAAAGGTAAAGGATCTACTTCTGCGTTCTTGTCCAATATCTTGAGGGCAGAGGGCTATTCTGTCGGCTGTTACACGAGGTATATTCATCCATATTCTTTAAATCGAATATATTTTTAGAAGTATGTAGCCAATTTATTCAACAGCTACTTGTTGCATTTGAAATGATTTTTTTTTTGTGCCCTGATGTTTCTTTGTCATAAACCTCTTTTTCCTTGGGCAGTCCTCATGTACGAACTATCCGTGAACGTATGTCTGTGGGAACACATGATACTCCAGTGTCAGCAGCTAAACTTTACTCTACTTATCAAAGAATTAGGAAAATACTTGATCAGGCTGTGGCACATGAGCATGGATTCCTGAGTCATTTTGAGGTATTGTCTTGTCTACTATTTTGTCTGTGATAAGGAAGATCGGTAGAAGTTTTTATCATCATATGAGGACAAATATATCTTTACTTTTTCTCATTGCCAGGCGTCTATACTCACAAATTTTAACGAATTCATCCAAATAGTATCTGGACATGAGTTTGTTTCCAACATCTGTACCATAATACACAATATGTTATGGACTTGGTAAAGTTCTTGAGTGGTACTTGTGTCCTTAGCTTAAAACCCATAAGTATCAATAATCAGAACTACCCTTGTAACTCCAACACCCCAGATATATAGATTATACATCAAATAGAATAGGATGAGCATAACTCTGTCAACAGCTCATTATCTATACGTGGATGCACTTTTGTTGTACTTTTTTTTCTAATGAAAAAATAATATGTGCAGGTCCTGACAGCTCTAGCGTTTACAGTTTTTGCTGATCAGAATGTCGATATAGCTGTTGTTGAGGTCCGTCGCTTAACACTTCACTGACATTGACCTCGTTGGTGTTTTTTTTCCCTGTGTTTTGACCTATTGAAATGTGCTGTATGTTCTGAAGTCACATTGTCTCTTTAATCTGCCAGGCTGGGTTAGGTGGAGCACGAGATGCTACAAATATAATATCTAGTTCAGAGCTTGCTGCGGCAGTAATAACAACTATAGGAAAGGAACATTTGGCTGCTCTTGGGGGCTCCTTGGAGAGCATAGCATTGGCAAAGTCGGGAATAATCAAACATAGCCGCCCAGTTTGGTGATTCTCACTGCATACTTTCTTTCTGTCCTCTTTATGAGATGCTTGAAAATGATAACATGATGTTGAAATATGGTTTCTCTGTAGAAGTGAACTCGTAGCGTCTGAATTGAAGTATTTCATTATGAAGTTTGTATGGGTCCAATTGTCAATGGTCAATTCGTTAGGCATAATTAGATACAAGGCATATGATTGACAATCTATAAAAGCCACATTTTTGTTTGTTAAATGTTAAGTGCTTCGTTAAGTCTAAACACGACGGCCTTAGAAGTTGTATTATCGGTCATTTTATCTTTCAAGCTTGTGTCAGTGATGACTGTTAGATCAAACTTGACTTATAAGCTTGTTTTCTAGGTTTGAGTAATGCGACTTTCTGCAACAATCATATCAGTACCTTGATTTTTCAGATGCAAGTGTAGATAATAAATTGTCGGCATATTGTTAAGTGGAAGTTGTGCTATGGAATTTTCATAATAGTATCCAACTCCCTTACCTCGCCATAGGAGGGAGCCTTTGAGGCACTTCGGTGATATTAATTATTACTGTTGTTTAACTATATTTAATACTGGAAATACGAAGTTTGGGTTCCCTCCTCGTGTTCATATAATTCAAACTATTATCTTTAGCTCACAATTGTTTCACCACATCAGGTAATTCTAGGGGGACCTTTTCTTCCTCACATTGAACAAATCATACGCAATAGAGCTCTGGCAATGTGCTCACCTGTGATTTCTGCTTCAGAAGTTGGAAACAAAAGTCGCATAACTGGCTATGGAAGTGTCAACGAGAAACCACGCCAATCTTGTGATATACTGATTGAGATAGAGAAAAAAATACCATTAGTAAGCAATCCCAGCAGTCTTGCACATATTTTTTTAATGATTTTGTTGACGTCTTTCGTTTTCCTGCAAGGAATTCATTTGTTAGCCATGTTGCATGCTCTTTTCATGCAGTCTATCCAGCTACTTGACGTGAATATTTCGATGCTTGGCTATCACCAACTTCAGAATGCTGTAACTGCAACTTGTGTCGCATTATGTCTCCGTGATCAAGGTGAGAGTTTTTATTTTTACTCATGTCTTATTTACTGATAGCTTTCTGGGTGATGATTTCGCAATCCGTGAGTGTCATAAATGTATCTCTAGAACTCAAGATGCATTTTGGTCCTGCTTATACTTCAATAAAAAAAACCCTCAAACCATCCTGAACTCTTTGCATTTCAGATGACATTCGGAGTTATCTTAAGTGTATGTATATTTAACGCCTCAGTCTTCTTTTGAACAGTTTCAAACCTGTATTTGCTCTGTTTCTTTTGTCAGGATGTAAAATATCCGATGTATCTATTCGTAGTGCATTGGAGAACACACGGCTGCTCGGGAGAAGCCAGTTTTTGATGAAGGAAGAAGTAGAAGCACTAGGACTACATGGGTCGATGGTTTTGCTTGATGGAGGTTTGTTTAAGCAATCTGTTCGTTCTGTCCTAGAAAATTAGAAGATTGCTTAAAGCACTTGCTCATGCCAAATGTTCAATATTTCGTAGATAACCATAACCCCACTATTCTTAACATTCATGAAGGTTATATTGTCAGCGTATAAGCTATTCTGTTTCCAAACCATTTGACTGATTTGAGTATTTGACCACGGTTCCTCTCAAAGGACTTATACTCAATGCTAGACCTAACTGACTGGACCCGAAAAGCTTAACCCAACACCAAAATAGTCTGAATAAAACAACCCCTAAATGACCCAAAAGGCCAAAACCCGGCATAACCCAATCAGACCCGTAGTATGATCTTTTTTGGGCGCGATATTGACCTGATCATGATTCATGAATTCCTTCACTTAAAGGCTAAAGCCACCAGGTCGGAAAATAAACTAATTAAAAGTGACTCAAAATGGTTAATTTAGAAGTTAAAACTACAGTTAACTTTATCTATTCTACAAATGATAGAGCCTTGATACATACAACTCGTAACAACCTGACTAAAACCTCAGTGTCGCGACCCGTAACCATTAGACCCACAATGACCCGACCTAAATTGACGCATACCCGAAAGGCCGAAATAGCCAGATAATAAGAAGTCCAAATAGTCTTGAGACCAGATAGACCCACTTGGATCCAAACTCTAAAGTGCACAATATGCAAAAAATGAATGGAACATAAACAGTATCTATTATCTGTAGCCTATAGAGCATATGGTCAATAGAGCATATGTTTTTCTTAGTGAATGGGTATTTCTATCAGAAGGCAGCAAAGGGTTCTTCAATATTACGAACTGTAAATCTGTAATATTTGGAAAAGTATATATGACATATTGACTTGGCGGTGGAAGGAGTGTTCTGCATTCCATTATCTGACACCCTATATGTACAGCTGATTATTTTGTTGACTTTTTTCTATAGATTGTCAAACTACAGAAATGTCATGTTCTATTTTGTCTGATGCTTAAAATTGTTTAAGAGAGAACTTCAGACATGTCATGTTCTATGCTGTTCTGATGGTTATATTATCACTTATAGAGTAGCACTTGAGGCTTTTACAGGATGGCTGTTTGAGTTTTGACATTTCACAAACATGGTGCTTGTATGTTTCCATTTCCAATTGAGCATAGACTCATTACTCTTTGGTTCTAGATTATGATGGAATAAAAGAAAAATGGCTCGCTAAAGTAGTTGCGCTTATTTCTATTGTGGATTATTAATCCTTCAATGCAGTTCTCGATGCAATTGTTATCCTTTGCCATTAAACAGCCTCTTTGTGTTGCTAACACAAGGGTAAGGCTGCGTACTTCCGACCCCATACCCGTCAATTTGCGGGACCATTGTGGCACTGGAGCACTGTTGTGGTTTACAAACATTATTATCAAGGAGGTATATGGCATTGAGCACCCATAGTTTGCCATAATACTGATGTGTGGGTTTCTATGGAACGAGTTGGATGTGAGTCATAAATAAACCAAATTTATCCTTCATTGCATCATCTTGATACGTGAGATTACTTATCAAGGAGGTTTATGAGCACGTCAAATTGACATAATATTGAAATGTGAAATTGTAATAGAATGAGTTGAATTTAAAGAGTCATAAATACACCATATTTTATCCTTGATTACATCAGTTTGATAGATGGGATTCTTAAGAGGTTAATTTAGCAAGTGCATTTCCAAGAGCTAAACCCCTTTAGTTTAGGGTAATGTTTGGTTTATTTTATCATGCTAAGAGTTCTCAATATTGATCATCTATTTCTTGTTTGTGTTTTCAGCCCATACCCGGGAATCTGCTAAAGCACTGTTCAACACAATTTCTGCTATTCATCAAGATTCTATGTTGGTCCTTGTCGTTGCAATGGCCACTGACAAAGATCATTCTGGCTTTGCAAAAGAACTCTTGATGGGTCAGTTTTTCTTTGATAAGTGTTACATTTAGTTATAGATGTTAAAATTAGTTGAAGACATATTTGTCTTTATATTGCTGCGTACGCCGTTGATGTAGTTTTCAATTACCTCGCAAGTGAACTAAATTGTTGCACTAGTCGAGGGTCGAACCACAAGGAGCAATGAGTAATAGTGAGTTTTAACTTTGTGTTTAGCTAAGTCGATCCAAGTTTGAATTTGGTTTATCTAATGAACTAGGCTAACTAAAATGAAATGCAAATTAGACTAAATGAAGACAATGAACTGACTAAGGTTGTAATTCAATGAAAGGAAAGCCTAGGGACCGATATCACCGCTGAAATTCCCATTTCATGCTCATGATTCTCGTTTATAAGGTTGTTAAGTCGATTAGATAAGGGGAACGTCTCTAGGTAGGGTAGCTATGTCCGTTCCGAGATCATAACTATCCTAAGGTTGCCCTATCACCACCCTCCCGGGTTCCTGAATCAGAAGCCTAAGCTAATGGAATTGGTCCCACTCCCAAGGACCCCGACTCTAACAATCTAGTCAATCGGCACGCGTTTCACACCCTCACAAAGCCTCCACTCCCATGGTAGACTAAGTTTGGTGGACAAGGGTCTAGGTCCCATATCACCCCCTACAACATAGTTAGTCCAAAATCCTTTACCAACCTCATCCAACTTCCCACACAACCCATTAATCCTTCCCTAGTGAAAGGTCTATTCACTAATCACGGTGGTTATGTAAGTAATGATAATAAAGATGAAAACTTGGTTGTTTAACATGGTAAAGGTTGATTTTTTAACTAATAACATGCAATTTCTATACCAAAGATGATGGATGGCTAGTTAATCTAAGATTAGAATAGATTTAATGATAAAGGAAGAAACTTTAAAAACAAGTAATCTAAAAATTCAAACTGGTTTCCCTTCCAAAATACGCAATTTCTTCTCTTTTTCGGGTCGTGGGTCGGTAGGTCGGTTCGTGGGCCGCTCCTACCATATGGGATGTGCTTGTTGGGCCTAATTGTTACCTACAAAGCGCCACAAACAAACAAAACCGAACCAAGTACCCAAGTGACAAGTTTTATGCATTTCAAGCCGTTTAAAACATGAATATTCTAATATTGCGCACACAAATGAGGAATAAGTGCGGGGTTTTTGGCGTGAAATACACGTAAATAACGTAGTTATCAGTCGTACAACCCATGTACCCAATAATACGATTCCATATTGATTGTATTGTAACGGAGTTAGCATGGTTTCGAAGTTTACTACAACCTCAGTTTGAGCAATACTAGCTGCATTAATAGCACAACGACCGAGATCAGGCTGTTATGACTGATTCCGAGGCCAATTCTAAACCAATATTCAAACCATGTCCAAAAGACTGATGACTCACACCTTTTCCAAATGGAAGGTCAACCGTTTGTCGTGTGAAAATGTAACAAACTCCGAGACTCGGGTTTTTCAGCCTTAGTAAAGTTCTGTGTGGATTCTACTCTAAGAATAATCGGTGACCTGACACTGTCTCATATTACAGGTCTCTCATTTGAAGCTGTTCTTCTTACCGAAGTAAATATTGCTGGAAGCAACTCTAGAATTGCTTCCGCAGTGCTACTGAGAGATGTTTGGACTGAAGCATGCACTGAACTCGCAGTCAAATTTACCCATGAAGATACCATTGATGATCTGAAGTCATTAGATGCAGCAGATCCTTCTACTACCACTTCAGGACAAATGATTTTGGCAACTGGTAGTCCGGTGCTAAGTTGCTTGAGAGCTGGTCATAAAATTCTCCAGGCAAGAACCGGAAAAAAACCAGGTATAATTGTAGTCACAGGATCTCTGCACATTATTTCTTCTGTATTGTCATCTATTAATTCTTAAGTTGCTGTTAGGTGTTCCTTATCTCAATCTTCCAATCCTATTTTCCCCTGTATCTTAGTATTCCTTAAACTAGTAAAGAATGTTGTAGTCTCTTTTATCGTAGATCGAATTGAAATTCCTATCTTGGTGCTTTGACCTTAATAATACACAAAAAATATACTCGTTAGGTACTCATGGCCGATCATTAGATTGTATACTGACCTAATGGACCAATATACGTCCCCCACACATTTTGGCCTCACTCGCGCGCGACACTGATAAAATTAGCAGAAATGCCCTCATCCTAACACTATTCCCCACTAATCCCATTTGAAACCAGATTTTTTTAGTCGATCGGAAACAACTTTCTGTAATGAAACTGTAAATTTTTGTCATGTGTACTTCACTTTTACTCACCTATCCAAGTACCATTCTGTTAATGACTCTACTGCACAACTACTCAATTGAGTAAATAAAGGTTTCTGTAAACTCTGCTGGCATTGATTGTTACATTATTCTTCTTCTTAGTCCTTCCGTAAATCGACTTAAAATTTTAACAGTCTCTACCATGTTCCATCTTAATCTTCTTGAATGTACCACAAGTATGTTTGATGGTATGTCTGTCTTGGCTTTTAAGAGGCTGTTTTCCTCCGTATAATTCCTGGTCACTTTCCAGTAATGATTTCACTGGTGCACTTCTGCTCTATGATTTTGAGTGAATACCACACTGAGAGACCTTCAACCTCGCTAGGACCATATTTTGGTTGTTGGGCCTCGGCCATTTGATCAGGTCTAATTGAGAGCTTGTAGTGTACAGAAACCATCTAAGTGACACACTTGGTAGCACCAAAACAAACACGGACACGTGCCATGCGATCCGTGAAATTAAGGACACGGGATACATTATTTAAATTTAAATAATATATATTTTATAGTTATAAATATTGTACGATTTTATTTTTGTAAATGTATTTGACATTCAATTTAAATAATTGAAGGTAAAATTTGACTTTGACTATAACCAAACCCATTTTCTAATCAATCCCTTCCAGTCTTTCGACCTCTCATAGGTATCGATATGTTTAGGCGTGTGTCCGACACGCGACACGGGACGGCTAGTTAGGAAGAGTGTCCGTGTTACCTAGGCGACACATTGCAACCTGCTCTTGTAGCCTTATAGGTACCCTTTTCACACCAAGTTTCAAATGCCCTTTTATGATTTAGGCTCATATATGAGGCTGGATGCCAAATTAGTATAGTATTTGACTGGTGATTGATTGTCCTCTACCGAATTAGATTAGAGGATTCTCGGTCTCTCGAAGGTGTTCTTTATGAGATCTCCAATGTAGTCCCTAGTGTTGGAGAGCAAATGCACTATTCTTTGTCCATATTAAATTACGAAAATCGGAGAGCGGTAGCAATGGAGAGCTTGTTATATACTAAAAGCGGACTCCTAGCAAGTGGAAGTGAAAAGAAAATATGTTTTTGAATCTTTTTAGATTAAAGAGAAATTATGGAAGTACAGTGTAAGATGAAGATCGAGTGTGGGTTGGGGAAACCTCAACAACTTTGGCTGATTATTGATTTTCTGCACTCTAAACATTCTGACATTACACGACACTTTGACACTTCATTTTAGCCCAAACATGATTTTTTTTTTTTTTTTTTCAAATAACCGTATATGAAACTCAACTTCCCAACAGAACACGGCCCTTTGACACTTTAATTCAGGCCAAAACATGAAACTTGTTTCACAAAATACCCGCGTTTGAAATTCCAACTTCCCAACACACCGGCCACAGCTTTTCAGACAAGACTTTCAGCTCAGATACCTCAATCCTGGCTGTTTATTATCTGCCCTACTGTTTTGTGTTTTGCATGACTAGCAAATGGTATTCAAACTCTTGAGTGTACGGAACAATGAGTTAAGAGAGTAACAGAGAGGATTCTACTTGTGTCTCTTGTTAGTTTACTTGAATATACTGAATTTGTCACTTGTAAAATGCTTCTGTCTTTGGCTCATACTGTGTAGTATTAGTTATTGCATTCACAGATTTCATAATATTTTGAGCTAGCTTCTGCAAGTTGCAGTTGCAGATGTTATGACTTAATGACCCTGTTGCCAGCACTGTGAGGTTGCTTTCATTTTGTAAAAACTGACATTAAAGTTTCTGAAACTCTTACGCGTTTTTTTTTTTTTGAAATGTATCCTTCGATTAGCAAGTCTTAACGTAGCTTAAACTAAGTACTCCTTCCGTCCTAATCGTTTGTTTACCTTTGATTAAAATACCCGAGCAATGAATATTGAAGGTGAACAAATGACTGAGACGAAAATAGACGATAATTGACCTATGTTTGAGTGTGTGTCTTTGAGTCTAGTAAAACTATCTCACACTTAACAGGTGTGAGACATACTTGTAAGAGTCGTAGCTTATTATAAGGGTTAATTGAAAGAATTGATGGTTAACTACGAAAAATAATGTGTTACTAAAGATGTCTTGTCCTATCGGTTAAGACGGAGGTATTGTGGTTGAGACCTAGCAAATGGATCGTCGGGTCATAACAACTTATCGGGTCATGTTTGGTTAGGTCATTCTGAATTGGATAATGTTGAGTCAGATTGTTTTGGGTCAGGATTTTGCTCCAACTAAGTCATTTCGGGTCATTTTGGATATATCGGGTCATTTTCAGGTTCTGGGTTAGTCTTAACGGTTCAGGTCAGCTTTACCAGGTCCGATTATAGACAATATGTTCCAAATTTGATACCCTATAGCCTATAGGCCCTTATAGGCCTTTGACTATAATGTCATTTTTATGGCTCATCAGACACTAAAAAAAAAAGTGTAATTAAATGAGACCTAATTGGTGAGAAACAAAAACCTAGAGAAGAAGGGTAGTTGAAAATCAGACGTTAAAATGAAGAGGCAATTGATGTACTAATGATAGGAGTACGTCGTCACCAACCAAGTTTACAAAAGGCTGCTACCTTCGTTTTCATTTATAGATCTTTTCCCTTGCATGCATGTCATTGAATGATCTTTTCTAGATTTATCTGTCGTCCTATTTGCTTAATTGAACTGTGGTTTCCCTTTCGGATTTATGGGTTGCTCGAAAACAAAGTTATCGTAGAGGGAATGAAGGTCAGACGTGGGCGAGAACGTCTTTATATTACGAAGTACTCTGTATTTGGGTAATGTTGGTCGTCGGAAGCATATGATGTTAATTGATCCGACATTTGTTGTGTTTAATTTAAGCTGGTTTTGCATGATATGTGTTGAGTTTGCTGACAATAAATCTGTGATGAGAGTATGAGACTGTTCTTTTTTACTGTTAAATGTCATGCACTTGGTTTTTTCACTGTTGAGTATAATTGAGATTTGCCAGAAGTTCAGAGAACATTCATGTTATAATCCTTTTTTTTCCTGCATGAGAAAATAAACTAAGTTCTGGAAATAGAGTCTCCTTATATATATGGCAATGATAACGCCGTTACTGTTTTTACTAATGTCACTCAAATACAAGCTAATTATGTGGATATCTTACTATTCTCTCTCACACAAAATTGAGTGACATTAGTAAATATGGTAATGATGTCATTGCCGAGATTTCATATGCATGATTCCCTATCCCGTCATTGACGAGATTTCTTAATACATTGAACAATGTTGTATATATACACGGTATGTAAGAATATTGGTCGAACCGGAAACTATGACACTAGGTCAAAACCGAGTGAGGATCCTCTGTCCCATTTTGGGACTCTCACTAATCTCACTCTCTTTTTTCTTAAAACACGAGAATTGCACATTATTGTTTATTCCTTCGTTTCTTGGTTGTTTCTTTAGCGTGCCAACACTATAGCTATTGACGGATAATGGGTAATAAGGCGGAACGCATGCGACACGCGATTTTTTTGGGTGATTAAACATGAGACATGAAATGTTGACAGACATGGTTAATTACTGCTAAGTTTATGACGTTAGAGACTACATACAAGTTATAAACTTGGAACTTCGTATACATAATTGAAGTTAAAGTTCCCGTTGCTTATAACGGTAACTAGTAAGTTAATGGTGAATGGGTGGGTCCACAATTAAAATCAGGAAACTGTTGAAAAAGAAACGTCAAGTGCAAGTATGCAACCATGGAGTTTGAACGTCAATATTGCTATTACAATTACAAAGGGAAAGGAAATAGAATAAATAACGTAATTGCTCTTTCATGGACGTACTTTACTCTTTCATGGACATTTTGTCATTAGTTTTCCACTTCTTACCCTCCCCAAAAAAAAACCTCTCTAGTTTCCATCCTCACAAAACTAATCAAATCATTCAAATTAATCGGCTATGAACACTATTCTCAGATTTATTAACTTTATGTCATCAAATTAAATTAATTTAAACATTTGAAATTAGGGTTTTAATGAATTATTATGAACCAAAATTATTAATAATGAAGATGGGGAAACCGCCAAACCGGGGTGATTTATTTGGTGGTTGTGACGTTCCGGTGGGTGTTGGTGATGGTGGGTACCATAAAACACAAGGACATCCTGGGTGGTGCTGGTCATGGCGGCAATCGACGTAAGCACAGGGTTGGTTGGTGGTGCTAATGACGACAGTCGACGAAATGATGGGGTTGGTTGGTGGTGGTAATGGTGGCAGCCGTGAACAACGTGCGTGGCAACGTTGGTGGTGGTGGTTATGGTGGCAATCGACGAAAGAATGTGGTTTCCGCCGGTGATTGTTAGATTTATGTGCTGGTAGCAGGAGTGGGTGGCGCGTTCCGGCGGATCTTGGTATTGGGGGTAGTTCGGCGGTGTTAAGGAAGGCAGGGGTTGGGAGCCGGCGGTGGTTCAAGGTGGCTGCGAGGTGATGGTAATTATTGGCTGGTGATACTTGGAGGGAGTAACGTGGGAGAGATAATTAAATTGAAAAAAAAAATGAGAAGGGTAAAATGGTCATTCATGTCCATGATTGAGTAATTCTTGTCCATGAATGAGCATAACCTAGTAAAAGTTATATGTGGAATAACTATTATTTTTACCAATAAGCTAAAATTTAAAATACACCATTAAATATCGTTCGCAAAATCAGTGTCCTGAAGTGTTAGCGTCAACAATTTATTTTTCAAAAATATTATCTACTTTATATAAAAGCAGAAACATTTAGCTTGCTCCTATTGACTTCTCAAATTTAGGTAAAAGTAATTTTTTTCTGATCTAAACACAATTAATTACTCTCTTTCTTACTTTTATTATTCTCTCTCCTGTTTTTCATGCTAATTATTATGAATAAAATTTATATTATAAGATGATGATTTATATTATCTGATGATGATATTATCTAATAATGGATTGTGAAAGTTGAAAAAAATAAATATATTGTCATATATTTATACCGCCCTCTACAAAAAAAATACCTATAAAATATAGAAAAATTAGGAAACAAAAAATTTTAAACAATAATTTATAGCTCTACCCTTCTCTATAGGGGACTGATATCACCACGAACATTTATTATAATGCCACGACAATTTGTACTGCAGTCAGAAGAAGCTTTACTGTTCATGTAAGTTGCATTTCGTAGCATTATTTTATTAGTTCGTGGCATTATGTCAGGCCTCTCTATATACTTGAACCAAAAAAATAATCATGAGGTAACATGTAACCTTTTTCATTTGCCTCTTCCTCTTGAATTTGACCATTAATTATTAGCCGTTACAAGAGACAAGCAATCAACATTTATCTAAAGAATATTGATGAACTTCAAAAAAAATATGAAGATATAGTTTTCTTATAAAAATAGACCGTCTCACGGTATGAGACCGTCGTATGCTAAAATTTGTGTAAGGACCATATTTGTCATTTTGTAAAAAGCAACTCACCAGGTATAGATAACGTACAAATGAATAGTATATAGAAATAGATAACAAATAATCGCTGCGGGTTAGTAGTAGTTTCATATTGATATTAAAGTCGCATGATCTTTTAGAGCAATGAGAATAATGTTGGCCCAGTTGTAATTTGGGGATATTAGGATTGTGGGTCACTATATTGTCGAGATAATCCGTTGGCATGTACTGCATTAAACATTTAATAACCCTCATTTATATGCTCATATAATTAATAATAGCGTATCTTATTACGACCCGTGCGTTTTCTGCACGAGTTTAAAACTAGTTGTTTTGAATAAGGCTTTGTTTATCAAAATATTTTAGGTAGTTTATTATACCAAATTAGCTTATTTGACTAAAAATATCAGCTAACTAATTTAAATACTACGTATTGTGGTATTTGAGAAATGAGGTAGCTGATCTTATTATTTATCTTCCATTTTTACTTCTTTAATCTATAATATTAAACGACTATTACATCCTCTTTTCGTAATTTCACAAAAAAACAAGCTACCTTTTTAACTAGTTGCCAAACATTTTTTTTATAATAATCAATTACCTTATCATCTATATTTTCGAATTTCAGTTACCTTTTTCAGTTATCAACTACTTTTATAGGTTTCAATAGTTATTTTTTCAGCTAATTTTATCAAACTGACCCTAAAATTAGTGTTTGCTCAAAAGGTTTTGATTCTTCGTTTTCTTTGCTTCCGTTTACGTCTCAATTTTAATTGTCAAACTTAGGCTTGTTGTCAAATATCAACCCTCCCTTTCAAAGAACTAACTTCACTAAAACTACATTTGGAGTTGAACGGGTAATGATTAATGAGGCGAATATAAACCAAGTTCTACAAAGATCCGATCTACATCTATATTCAATTTTTACTCGGATCCAAAAATTCCAACAAAACTTTAATACTAGGATTAAAACCAACCCAACTCTATTAGGGAATCAGATCTCATATAGAGTCATATGAGATAATATTAAGATAATATTAGGAAATTGTATATATATTGAGAGAAGTTATATGAGATATTTAGGTTGCGTTAGGTATCTTTGTGATACTATAAATATAAGATCATTGTATTCATAACAACACAATATATTATTATCAATAAGAACACGTTTATGAAATCTATCATGGTGGTTACCCGCGCTTATCTTGACTGGCGAGTCGATTACGCATTATTTATATGAGTGGGTAGGTTGTTACCCCTCCGTATGTACTGGCGAGTTACGCACGTATTTAATTGAGTAGGTAGGTTGTTACCCCTGCGTATATGCTGGCGAGTTACGCACTTATCTTGACTGGCGAGTTGATTACGCATTATACTGACGAGTTAAGCACCTATCGTGGCCGGCGGGTCGTATACGCACTGATGAAGAAGAAGATTTGAAGAAGAAGAAAAGTCGACATTTTTTTTCTCTTATTAATTAGGGTTTTTTATGACTGCTACCACGTATAATCCATATTTTGCCAACTGCTACCAAAGTAATAATTCTTTACAAACTGCTACCAATATTGCTGGTTCGGATTAAAACTAACTACCACATCAGGTTAGGAAAGAAAATGAGAAGATCTCAACCATTCATTTCAAATTGTCATCTTAAGTTGTATTTTTATTTCCTTTATTGCCCTTACCCCCTCCCTTATATGTTCTAATTCATAAACAATTTCATTGATTCTAAAGTTCATCAATCTTAATACTCATATTGACTCTATATCTCTCTATTTCATTAATATGATTCTCATTTCTTATTTCATCTTTTTTTTTTCAAGTTTAGGTAATTATTTTATCTCTTCTTATTACTTCCTCTATTTGATATAATCATTGTATGTTTTCAAATTAGGGTTTAATTCATCTTTTTCTGGGTTTGTAACAATGTCGAATGAGGGCAGTGGTGACAGATATTTCAAGGCAAATAAATGTGGTTGTTGGGTTCCAGTTGCTCTACTCAGGTCATGGACACAAGAAAACTAATCTAGGGCGTAGATTCCGAGAGTGCAAATTTTCAAAGCCGGAATCCAATCGTGGATGTGGACACTCTAAATGGTATAATTAATTACAAATGAAGTGACATAAAAATAAAATAAATCAAAAACTACATTAGACGATAGATTGTCTTATAAAAATAAGATAAAACACCATTACATATCATGCCATAAAGTTCTAACATAATTGTTCATGAAAATACTATAAATCAGTTAAGGATTACAACACCATTATTAATCCTCAAAATCTAACTTTCTCCTTGAACTTCCAGTAGGTGTGGCAATTTTCACACTAGCCTGGCTCTCTTGAAAAGTTTGTGGCTGGCTCATTATATGGAGCAATTTGGGGAAGAAGTAAAACGTACCTGAGATTGGAACTCATTGAAGGTTTAAGATTAGATGTAAACCTTATTTGAGAATCAATTTGGAGAACAAGTTTAAAAGATTGATATGATTTTCAGAATCTCCAATTTAATTGGTAAGTAATTTAGGTTTAATGTAAATAATGAGTGAAGTTAAAAAATTTGGTTAAAGAGGAGATATGTTTGGATAAATGGATGGTATGAGCGTGGAGAGTGTAAAATAGGGGTATTCTTATCTTCTCATGCGTAAATAAGAGGTTCGTGGTCACGTAGTAGTTAGTTTTAATCCGAACCAACAATATTGGTAGCAGTTTTTAAAGAATTATTACTTTGGTAGCAATTGGCAAAATATGGATTATACGTGGTAGCAGTTATCAAAAAACCCTATTAATTATTGTATTTTCAAACTCATGGAAATTTAGTCAAAATTACCATAAGTTTGAGGGAGGGTATTAGGGAATAAGATCTCATATGAAGTCATATGAGATAATATTAGGAAATACTCTCTCCTAGTCACTCATTTCTTCCCCTTTCCCTTTTACACAAAAATTAAGGAAATGAATTTGGACCACACAAAATACACTACCCCACATACAAATGAATTTAGACCACACAAAACACACAACCCCACATCCAAAAAGGGAAAGAGGGAAGAAAACCCAACTTACCCAATAAGGAAAGAGGGAAGAAATGACCGACTAGGAGGGAGTAATATATTGAGAGAAAGTTATATGAGATATTTAGGTTGAGTTATGTATCTTTGTGATACTATAAATATAAGATCATTGTATTCATAACAACACAATATATTATTATCAATAAGAACACGTTTATGAAATCTATCAAACTCGATGTTTCCCCGTTTTCATGGATTTTGACATGAGCGGACTCGATCACCATCAAATATTATAATTAAAATGTATACTATCAAAATTTTAAACTGATCCAACTCGATATTTTCCCGATTTCATGGATTTCGACATACCCGATGACCGGTTTAGATTCATCATCAATGAATTTAGACTAGTAGATCAAATCAAATATTAGACTTCAATGTATAGTGTCAAAATTAAGGGTAGCATATCTAGAATGGGTCCAATGTGTGTGTTCCTATCCCTACACAAAGTGTTGTTGTTTCACACTTAGCCAATTTTGATTGAGGAAATTAAAGGGCCCTATACTATATTGTTTATGCTATGCTTATGACGGTTGTTAGGCATGGGACAACCTCACTTTAAAGAAGTCTCATTTCTAAAAAATCTAAGTAACCAATTAACCTAACATGGTCGGTCCACATTGTTACTAGATCCCCCGTTGTTTTAGCCTCCTCAAATATTTACTTACACTTTACCTTCGTGGTATAAGGACACATTTACTTATCTTACTTATGTTGTTCATAATAAATAGTTACATATGCTAACATATTAATACCTGAAATTAATATTAAAGGATGTGTTTATATAAAAACCAAGTTATATTAGACAAAGCGGTCATGTTCGATACCACCTAATTACATTGATTTTATGAAGACCATCGAAATGCTAACGGATCTAGAATAAATATATGGATGAGTATGTTATTAGACCGCAATATGATTCTACAAAGTGTCTGTCTAAAGGAGAAATAGTGTAATTAACTATTATGGTAGGAGATTATTTTATCCTAATAAAACTAATTGACGATAGAAATAGTAGCAACTCTTAAACTTTTATAAAGTGAAATTATTATCTAGTTTATCAATATAGAATACTCACATAGTCACATGTACTGTAATACTAAAATGGGTTCGAGTTTCTATTTATATTTATTTGATGAATAGTACAAAAGTGCCATATTTCTAAACAACAAGTCTTGCTTGCGAGGCGACCCGTCGCAAGTTTAAGACGGGTCACCTTTTTCTCACAAAGTGCAAGTGGTGGTGCAAGTGGGGGGCTCCATTTCCCACCCACTTGCACCCCTACTTGCACTTTGTGAGGGGGATTTGACCCGTCGCGTCGGTCCGTCACAAATGAGAATTTGTGATTTCTAAATACCAATCAATGTTTGCTAAGTGGTTCACATATGTTGTTCTACGTAATCAATTATGGTAAACTTAGGAGAGCCATAAATAATAAATAATGAAAAGTAAAGGTAGGTTTAAATAAGGAGTAATGTCTCTCGCAAATTTTTCGTGTTGTTAATAAATGGTGTATCAGAAAATGCTAGAAATTAATTGAAGCCTGGAACCAGCGTGGACCCTACCTAGCTCCTCTCAAACAAATTTTTTTTCCTTCATTCATGTGTTTGATTCCTTTGTGTACATCATTTTAGTGTCAAATGATCTCATTTTTCGATTAATGGTATGCATATCTATTATTCAGTCAATAAATATCTCTTTTTGGGAGAATTTGAGTCCTATTTTGGGAGGTTTTTCAGTTAATTATGGGTTTAATGGTATGATAAGAGTAGTTCGTTGATAGTTCGTCGCATATTACTTCGATGTATACAAGTTATTTCTTAACGACTTTCGAAACCAGTAAGAGGTATATTTGAATTCCTTTTACAATGAATCATACGAAGGACGCCCTCAAATATCGCTTATTACTTCGATGGATACATTTTTTTTATGGAAAATGAGATAGCGTCACCCGGTGGTACCGAGTCTCAGTACCACCGATGGCATAAACGTAAATTTAGTGACTTTTTCATTTCACTCTACATCTTTTTAAATTTCATAACAATAAAATAATAAAGGGTATTCTTGGAAATTTAGATTTTCTTGTTAAACTAAGACTTAAACAACTAGCCCATCTTTTTTTCCATATTTGTAGGAGTAAATATTGGTGCCATTGTAGTAGTATTTTTACATCATTAGCAATTCATCACCATTGAAACACATACAAACTCCTCCCTAAAAATTTAAAGAAGAAGACCATACAAGATGTATAAATTGTAAACATCTTATGTGTTCGGCTTTGAAGGATAAAATCTCTGAAAATTTTGATAAATAGTCATTAGCATAACTATCTCAAAAATAAACTAAGTTGGAAAACTTCAAAAGAACATACTCCGATATAAAATGATGACGATAACCATCCAGGCGTGAATCAACCATGAAATGAGATAAATTAAATGGAAGGTTAATAGCTTCAAGGCAAGAAAATTACAGATCGATGTAAATAGATAAACAGTTTCATCTTCCAAATTTCGAAGACTATAATATTGAAATGGAGTCTTTGATCGTTATCTTCAAACAAAAAAATTTGGCATCGAATTACATCTTTACCCTTTTTAAGGTGTGGTGCTAAAAGATTTGTTAAATTTTTTTTTACATTTTTTTATTAATTTAATAAGGGTGGTACTCAAATTCGGCACCACCGGGTGGCGCCCTATCACTTTCCTTTTTTTATTATAGATATACTTTGTAACTGTTTTATGGCGTTTGATTAGAGAATTTTTGTTCGTATATTTCAAAAAAAAAAAATGATCTCGTACAAAACAATGTCATCCGTATTATATGAGAGATAATGTGATGGCAATGTTTACGCTAGGTCTCGGTACTACTCTCTCATATACTTCCTCCATTCAACTCCACTTTACCAAAAAAAATTTCACATTTGCCGAGACGAGTTTTGCACGATAAATATCGTTAGCTACGTGTTTGCAAAAATTATAAAAGTTAGATATTAATAATGTACTCGTAAAGACGAATCAAACAAGATCACACATGAATATATTTTCTACTTATATATTGAGAGAAAATTGCAATTATATAATCGCTTGTGAATAGTGTACAAAAAAGAAAGTGTTAGAGTGGAGTTGAATGGAGGAAGTACACTACTCCATATATAGGTAGGCCGGTAGGGCCTATAAAATAATGGAGCTATGATAAAGGCATTTGAGAGGGAAAAGGTCGGCTAGGGCATTAAGTAGCTAGCTAGACTATATACAAGATATATTACAACTTAATGTGTAATTTCTGACAGAGCTTTATAATAAAGCTTCTCAGTTCGTTCACTTAAACATTAAGCTCAAGAAATTACAATATAACTTAAACACATTATATATAAAATTAGTTAAAAAGTTTTTACTTAGAAAAATTAAATATAACTAATAAAGCTTTTAAAAGCTCTGAAAAAATAGACAAAACACAATCCTATTTATTAAGTTTGATGTGATATATCTGATGAATAATCCTTTTTTTCTTCCAACACGGGGAACCCTATCGTGGTGCCGTGATTTCTATCCCGTATGACTATATGTCATCCAACATCTCAACGTTAGCAAATATCGACAATCGACTAATTTAGTTTTTTAGCAAGGAGTAATATTTTTTTCACGTTGATTTGATTCGAAACTAGATCATGACTCCCTTAGAAATGAATAAATATACAACAACCTACATCCTAACTCTTAATGCAAAAAATTAATTGAATATACTAGAAGATACTGGTAGGGTATGGTATAAAGTTTACCAATGGTGCTAGAAATTACTAAAAGTTTACATCAATGGCATCCTATGACTTGGACGCTAATAGTTTATGATTGAGTTTGCTATTTGCGTATCTAGTGAATTCGGTATTTAATTGCAGGGCAATATATACTCCATCTGTCTTAGTCAATAATTTACATTTACTTTATTTTTCCAACAAAATAAAATAAATATAAACTACTCATATTCACGGAGACAGAGAGAGTATAATTCTTGAAAACTAACACATTTTTTTCTTCTTTGGGTCGTCAGAAACCAACACTAACCAATATCACAAAGTTGCTGAAACCAGTGGTGAAGCTAGGGGGCTAGCAGGGGCGCTCTTTCCTCTAATGGATGAGATTTTCGAAAATTATAGTTAAAGTTTAGAAATTTTTTTAAGTTTAGGGAGCAAATGAGGGCCAAACCCTGAAAATTAACGAGTTGTTATTATTACACGTCACCCAAAAATGTCTTCCCTAGGATATGACTGAGATCAACAAGAGGATAATCTAAAATCGTAGGATTAGTACTAGAACTAATTTCTAGCTCTATTTGCCTCTCTTATAAGTATATCAAAAAAACCATAACTACATAGTTTTTCACAACAATAATAGGTATACACATACCGAATACCGAATTTTATAGTATATACAAAGACCATTTTTTACTAAGTTATTGAGATACCTCCTTTTATACTTATGTAACAATTTTTCAATCACAATTCTTGTTATTATATTATTAATCGTGACTAGAAATGACTCTTTCATTTGACTGTAAGTATATACATACCGATTTTTTTAGGGCACGCGTTAAAAAACCGCATACATATATACAATGTGATTTAGGAATTATAACTATACTTCCTCAAGAGATATGGGTCGGAGAGAGATCAGAGCTTGAGTTATCATTATGAATAAATGATTTTGTCATGAATGAAGATTTTCGGAACGTAAATTTGTCTCTTTTAGGGCTCATTTATGAGACTAGTAGCTTGAAAAATGAAGTAAACAATAATAATAGAGCAATTAATTAGCAAACATCTCTCCTAAAAGTAGTTGTTTTTTGGGTACACAAATAAATACAATAATATAGACTCACTTTAATTAAATGTAAACGCACTCCAATGCATAAAAAAGCTGATAATATTCAGTGTTCCCCTCATCAAAGTTATTGCCTCATACTCCATAATTATATATCATTAAAACTGAACTACTTATTATTAACTCAAATTCACAAGAGAAATAGTGAGACAGAAAAGAAGTGAAATGATTTATCCTTTTTTTTCCCTGCAATGAGGAGACTTACATAAATATGGCAATGCAAAAAAAGAATGTATTTATATCGCATATTGAATAATTGATGGTGTCACTTTTTTTTCTCAAAAAGTTGAGATTCTTTAAGGGTTTAAGGCCAAAATTTTATATATTGATATATTAAATATAGTTTGGAACATGATTATAATCCAAAGGTAAATAGTGAAGGTAATAAATATGACTGTTTATTTTGAGAATTAGGTCATGTTATTTCTGGCTTAATTTCAGTTCATTTTTGTTCAGCTCAACTCTATTGAATTCAGTTTAGCTTCACTTAGTTTACTTTAGCTCATCTAATTTTAGCACTATTTACTTCTGTTTAGCTTCATTCAATCTGTTCAATTCAATTCAGTTCAGCTAATATAAGCTAAACTCGGCTCAGTTTAGTTCAACTCCTATCAGCCGAAAAGAACATGACCTTATTCATGCAGTACATTAATGATACTGTGCGTTTTTCTTTATTTCTTTTGCCAAAAAAGAACACTTAATTAAGTAAAGGCTACAGAGCTACAAGAGTACATTAGGGGGCGAGTCAGAGGATAGAGTTACAATAGCAAAGTTAAGTTTACAAAGAGAGTCAACAAAGTTCGGTGCAATAATTCAACAAAACTTTCCGTTACTTGAAGACCGGTCATGAAGCGAGAAGCGGGCAAGTAAATCAGTTAACCTCCCTTTGAATTGGATCTTCAAGTATGGAAGGAATTTTAATTTTTCTCATCACTCCATGATAATATTAGCAAGAGGGCACAAAGGCGTGACATTGCAGCAAATAAGGTTAACGACAACATGGCAATCATAGCAAATGGCAAAAGTATCCTGGGACTTAACCGCGTACTCAATTCCATCTCGCGCTCTAGTGAGATAAAGTTGCCAGACAAAGGGTTTAAAACATGGCAACGACGCATCCACCCAAGATCCCAACTAGCTACCATATATTTAAATCCGAACTAGCTACCCTTCAAATCACTCACAACACATCCAAACCCGCAAGAAAATGAGGTAGGGCAGAAATAAAGAAGCACATGTAAACATAAATTATAGAATCTTGATTAAAGCGATAATTACTGAAAGGTACTTACGTGGTGCAGCCATCAGATCTGATAATAAAGTTACTTGAGAAAGATAAATAATAAACCCTTATTGCTTTGCCTTCTCCTACCTTCCTTATTCTCTAATTCACTTTCTTTCTTGTGTGTTGGTGATATAAATGAATTAGGTTAAAGCACAAACATGTGTACTTATATAGAGAGGTGGCAGGAGGGGCTTTATGGAATAAGTAGTCAGTTATGTAAAAATAGCCTGTAACTATTTACCATAATCTACTTAAACTAGGACTCCTAATAAAAACCCGAAACAATATATTTAACCATTATTTAATTAAGGCAACTAATATCAGTAATTAGGTCCACACAATAGAGAATTAAATAATATTAATATAATAATTCTTACACCGTCGACATTATTTTTGTGACAAGGAGCGGGGGTGGAAGTAAGCCAGGGGCCTAAAGAGAGGCTAAAAGTAGGGTTAAGGGAAAGGGGCAGAGTGTGATGTGCGGGGTTTGGGTTGGGCAGAACTCCAGGCAAAGGGGTAGTACAAGACGCAATCAAGCCAACAATTAATACGAAAGGATGGGTGACGGTAACTAAAAAGGCGCTCATTGCGCCAATCCCAAAGACTCCAGAGGATGAACGAGAAAAAGGCTGGGCCAAGAAACACGAGCATATCTAAGATTAGCGGTCAGCCAATCACGAAGATTAGTTAGAAACGAAGGAATTGCTAATTGTGAAGGTAAAGGTGACAAGATCGGTTCTAGGCATACAATTATTCAAAGTTCATAATCTTGCTAGTAATAATCATGCAATTATAATCAATGAAAGATAAGTTGTTATCGTGGCTGATAGCCGGTCAATACGGTCATAAGTTCTCCTTACTCGACTATCTTATTTTTATTTTACTCTTGGTTTGATACTATATCAGATAAGGAAACTATTTTCCCAAGTGCTAAAAACCTAGAAAATTACGTAAAATCGAAGTGTCTTGTATACAAAAATGAGTTCCCTCGTCCTTTCGAACTAAAGATACACACAATCTTATATATAAAAAAACTCAAAACTTGTATATAAGCACTTGGTGAAATGTCAAATCCAATTTATATTTACAAGATTTATAAAGAAATTTACATCCTAGCAAACTAAATGTGTTACAAAAGACCAACTAGAAGCAATAGGTAATTGGTGCATATACATATGAAAGACAATAAATGTGTTACGAGCCCCACTTGATTACTACATGACTTCTTTTTGCCTCCGATATGGAGACTTCATCTTGTATGGGTTGCATGCATTGCATATATATAAACCCAAAATTTCTACAACGGTACATTGTCTTTAATGAAGACGGGTTGAATTCCTTCTTCTACAGAGGCAAGTGGAAGGACAAGTAAAGATTCATTTAACTCCCCATTTATCCTCTCATTTGCCTCCTTATGAGAACCCGTCTTCATTGTAGACGGATATACACCATCTTAAATGAAACTTACTGATATACAAATGAACAAGACAATAATCATTTTATTTTTATTTATTTTTTTAACTTTGAATAGAGACATATATAGATCGAGTATCAAATTTATGGAAATAAATAGTGGTGAATAACATGTAAACGTATGACGTAAATAATGAAGGCCGACCGTTAAGACCAGTCATTATGATATTGCAGCATACAATTCCTATCTTGTCATATTTATGGTAAATTTCGAGTCTCACTTGAGTAATAAGAGGACGTGCATGCATCTTCTCCTCAATTAATCTACCTTAATTCAGAAATATTCATTTTATACCTAAGGTAATTCTGTTTGACAAGACATTTTAGAAATCTTATTTAATCAAAATAGCTTATTTGATCAAATTTTTAGCTTATTTATTTTTCGGTAAGGGTTTGACAAGAAGCTACCTGAAATTAAATACTCTGATTCCTTCGTCCTGATTATTTGCTTACCTTTACTTTTAACACAAAGATTAAGAAAAGAGTATGTAGGGATCATTTGTGATTGTACTTACTGTATGACAAGTGAACAATAGTTCAAAAGGGGAGCAAATTATTACTCATATAAAACCTTCTTAATATAGATATAAAAGTAAACAAATGAATGCGATACCCACAAATGAAAATGGTACACAAACGAACGAAACAGAGGGAGTACTAATACCTAGTGTAGCATTTAAGAAATCGGGTATCTGATTCTATTTCATTTTCCTTTTTTACCCTTCATTCTATAATATTAAATAATTATCAAAAATCAGCTATCTTTTGACCTAATTTGTCAAAAAAAAATTGTATAATTAACTACCTTATCAACTTTTAATTTTTCGGCTACTATATGAATTAACTTATCTGATATTAGTTACCTTTTCAGTTACCTTTATAGATATCAACTATTTTTTAAGCTAATTTTATCGAACGGAGCCTAAATATATTATTCAACTAGTTTTATCTTTTCAGATTTCTTATATTATGTTCTTTTCTCTTGATCACTTGTGAAAGTATGTAACACTTGTAATCTGAACTAATGCAACAGACATGGAAGACCGATGAATTAATCGAATATACCGTCTTATATTCTTATATTAATCGAATATACCGTTTTCTCTTATATTAATCGAAGACCGATGAACTAATGTTCTTTTCTTATATTCGGTTTAAGTTTAAGATGAATATACCGTCTTCAATAAGAATTTGCGTAAAATGATTTCAGAATAAATGAGAGATAATTAACTAGATTGATCATAAGAGTAATAGTAAAAGTGGTTCTTCTCCTTGGGTTTGTCACTAATTTTTAATAACCGAGTTCTAAAACAAAAACTCGATCACTTTGATATAACTTTGAAAAATGTGAAACCATTTAAAGATTTTCTACGGAGTACTTTTTATTTAAAAACTTTTGTAAATTTATCTATTGTCTAATAAATAATAATGTTGTTTATGTATTGTAATTTGTGAGATATAACATGGCATAAGTACAACCTGATATAAAATTCTTCAATTACTATTGCTCTAATGTCGGCCATTAATATTGAGTTTATATATCCTGTAGCTTTCCTGTTGAGAGAAAACACATGTTCTTATTATAAAATAAAAAAACACTCTCCCAAATTTTATTTACTTCCTACACAAACCCTAATATCTCTCTATCTTTCTCTCTCAAACGGCTCTCTTGTTTTCTTCAACTCAATTTATTAATATCCATATATATATATTCCCTATATATGTTTTCTTAGACTTGTATAGTTGTATACATTAATCCCAAATAAACAAGGCAAGTAATACATATATAGAATACAATCACATAGATGGTGATAGTTTAGTTCTTTAATTTTTTAGTCACTTTCACATTTCCTTTTCTTTAGGATTTTCTTTCCTATAACTAGAACAAAAAACATAGGAGACAAAAATAAAAGGCAGACAAGTAGACAACACCCTAAAAACAAGCTAAGGTGCTTAAATCCTTAAACCCTAAATACAAAAAAAAAAAAAAAAAAAAAAAAAATGAGTGAAGGCATGACAAGTTTCTTTGAGGGTCAAGAGTTTGGAGATCCAAGTTTCTCAAAGATACCGGCGTCACCCGAAGACCTATTTAGCATCTTTGATGCCTTAGAAGGATTGCAAGAAGGCGAAGAGACGTCTAGAAGGGCTTTTTTCTTTCAAGAACTGTCTGAGACTGAGCTTGATGGACTCGAAGGAGAAGGTGAAGGTGAAGGTGATGAACAACCTAAGAGCAAGAAGGCGAAAATAATTGATGTCGAAGATGAAGAAATGAAGGTAATGGGAGTAAGTGGAGAAGAAGGAGAAGGAAGTAAAATGTCTCATATAGCCGTGGAAAGGAACCGAAGGAAACAAATGAATGAGCATCTTTCTGTATTACGATCTCTCATGCCTTGCTTCTATGTTAAGAGAGTAAGTCATACAAGTACGGAGTATATTTTTATTCAAGAAATTTTAGGAAGATTTATATTTCTTTTTTCGGTTTTTTTGTCTTTAAATAAATGAAATTTAAGGTTGTGGAAATCTAGCATATTCATGATTAACTTATTTTTATGGATAAGACTCGTCACGCCTCAATTATTTGTTTGTTTTTGATTAAAATATACGAGTATTTATTTTCTAAAGTATATAAATGGTAAGTTAATGATTAGAACAAAAGGAGTATTAGTTATATTTAGTAAATATAGCTATTAATGAATTGTTGGTGATACTATGACCTAATTTCAAAACTTGTCGATCCTTGGCACCAAGACATGCATATTAATTTGGTTCATTATATATAACAATAGTCGATTTAGTTTCTACAAGGAATGTTTAATAAAAATACATTTTTCATCACTTAAACATATATAGGAGCAAAAAGAAGTTTTATGTATGTGGTAAATATCATTGAGATGTTTCTTATACTGTATTTGGTTATTTATTTTTTCTTTTAATAATAGTACGGAGTATTTGGTTATTTTGTTAAGAAGTACTCGTAGTGATTGTTCAAGATCGTACACATTATACAACAACTCTTTCGTTTGTTAAATACCTTATTATTAACGGTAATAAATGTATGCTTAACCAATTTATTGACTATATTAAATGAGCGTTGAACCAATCCAGAGTTGTATAATACGCCTTAAGATCTTAGACGAACTTATTCTATAATCGATTTTTCTAACGTGTGCCCTAAGGGCACACATTAATAATAAGCTGAATAGGGAAAGATTCACAACATAATTCCATTAGAAATACAAGTTTGAACATATTTTTACCATAATTAGTGAGAATATCTTATAAATCTTACCCTATTCAGCTTATTAATGTGTGCCCTTAGGGCACACGTTAGAAAAACCGTTCTCTAATTTGTACTCATGTTTAATACTCCTAAATGACTAATTATTGTCATTAAAATGTAGGGAGATCAAGCATCAATAATTGGTGGAGTAGTGGACTACATCAATGAGCTCCAACAAGTTCTTCAATCACTTGAGGCCAAAAAACAAAGAAAAGTGTATAGTGAAGTACTTAGTCCAAGGCTTATTTCTTCAAGTCCAAGACCTTCACCACAACAAGTACTAAGCCCTAGATCAAAACCACCCTTAAGTCCAAGGGTAACCCTACCAATTAGTCCAAGAACACCTCAACCATGTAGCCCTTACAATAATAACAGCAATAATAGGCATAGGACTACTTACCTTACACCTACAATAACTAATACTAATAATAATATTGACTTATCTCCTTCCTCTTCCTCCAACTCTTCTATGAATGACCTTGTTGCCAACTTGAAATCCCCGATGGCCGAGGTCGAGGTTAAGTTCTCCGGCCCTAATCTTATTTTAAAGACGGTTTCTCCGAAAATTCCAGGACAAGTTGTGAAGATTGTTTCGACACTTGAAGATTTATCCTTAGAGATTCTTAACATTAGCATTACTACTATTGAGGAAACCATGCTCAACTCTTTTACCATTAAGGTAAGTTGCAACATCAGTTCTACTATCTATTTTGTTCTTTGTTTGTCTATTTCTTTAATTTGTCACACAAACTAGCTAGTCTACCAGACTACCATATTTTACGTAAAATTTTCTAGGGTAATTTTTGGAGTGATGAAATGATATGCATGTCGTAAGATGTTATCTAACCTAAAATGAAGTGTAACACATGTATAAGTGCATGTCTTAAGTACTTTAGGGAAACAAGTTCATTAAAATTTAAAATTATGAACAGATGTCAACTATCTTAGTTGGTAAAATCACGAGGTAATATTTATGACTTGTACTATATGTGTTCAAACCTCTCATCAACATCAAATAAAAGTACCTCTGTGGCTCCCTTAAAATAAAAATAAAAATCATGTGAGACATGAATGTTTGATATGGTAATTTAGAAGAGGAATAATGTAAGGATAATTTTGTCATTCTTAGTTTCTTACCACTTTTGCATTCCACCAACAAGTTATCAACAATGCACATGAATGTCAATCATTCGACAAATTTTTATTTAAGAGTGTTGTAGATAATTATTCACATATCCGTAGATCGATAATTATTCGACAAATTCTTGTTTAAGAGTGCAGAGTGCTGTATAAAATTAGTTTTAAATATCTCATTCGGAGTACAATATATTATGGTTATAAATGTTTTTGAATTTATTTTTAAGGATGCTACAACTATAAATCCTATGTTTATATTCAAATTTAGATAGTGTCATACCATAGCTCATATGAGAACGGTACACATTGTACAACCACCATCACCATGGCAAATATTGTACTCCCTAGTTCGTACCATTTAATAGTCTTATAATGCGACAACGGCTAGGTAATTTATATCGGTAGTTATCTTATACAACGGTCTTATTCCCAGTATTTTTGCAAAAAAATAAAATAATTGTGATTATTTTTAGGTAAATAGTGAAGGGGTCACTATTTAACCAAAACTGATCATTATTTATTAAAAACGGTCACTTCTTTACTGATCGTACGTAAGACGGTCGCACAAGAGAATTCGTGAATTTACATGTGTATAAAGTATGAATGAGACAATTTTTACGGAGTGAAATGATATGCAATTTTGTTTGTGCAGATTGGAATTGAATGCCAACTGAGTGTTGAAGAACTCGCTCACCTAATTCAACAGACATTCTGCTCAACTCCACTAATTACTTGAATATACTCCTTTAGTTTTTAAGATAATATTTGGGTAATATTATAATCATTGTATAACTCTGAAAAATAATAATTGTGGGGAAAAAATGCATTTATATTTCTGGCTTATTCTGTAACTGTAGTTTTTGTGATTATGATGATTTTGCATTTTATTTTGTATTTTTGTTTCTTTATGTAATGTACTATGGTACAGAAATACAAATCGACAAGTAGACTACAATGCAATGTTGTTATACGGAGTACTCCGTAGTTTTAATTTATTTTTAAGTAATGAATTTAGACTTATCGGATTAATTTTAGTTTATTACTTGTAATAGGTTAGCTTACGTAATAAGTTAATATGTTTTATTACATTTATTTTAAGTTAATGAATTTGGACTTATCTGAATTGTACGCTTTGATTGTATTTTTGTATTTTAGTCAAAGGTATAAAAATGAACGGGACAAGGGAACACCTGAAAATGGTTTATAGTGAGTATAATCAATATGTTTTGTATGCATGGGGGACGAAATTAGGGCTAGGAGAGTAGTAGGACACTTTCTCAAATGTACAATGATAAATTCGAAATTATTAATTGAAGTTTTGTATTTTCTTTTAAATCACTTGGTTATGGAGTACATTATTAGTTCGTTCCCTGAAAAATTAAAATAACGCCCTTCCAGCAGTAATTCCTGCTGATCACCATACTTCGTTTGATTTTGTTATAATACTCCGTATTATTTTTGCCATGTGAGAAAATGTATCTATATTATATATATATATAAACCAAAAATTAAGGGGAAGTAATAAAATAATATAAATTTATAAAACTTCATATATATACTGTATAATTTTGGTATATAAAGATGTTAATAATTAGCTTACAATAAATATAATATTATTAATAACATGAGATGCGGTGAAAGTTATAATATTAACAACGGGAGTAGTGTGTTGTGTTTTATAATTTGGATGATAAATTTTACATCTATATTATAGAAAAATAGCGGAATAGTCAAAGTAATACAGAGTAATAGTAACCGAGCGAGTAGTCAAAGTAATAATTGTATTAACCGAGGATGTAGAGAAAGTAATGATATCAACAACGAGAGTAATGAATGTTTCTCATAATTTGTTTACGAGTAAATTAGATTTTACTCCCTTTTAAAATATACTTTTTTAAAATTACTTCCTTTTGAAACTATTTTTTAATTTTACTACCTTAATTTCACCACAGGCAAGAAATTGCTCCCAAATTAGTTCTCAGGTGAAATAAACAAGTAAATGGACAATAAATCAATAATGCCCTTCATTTAACATACCCTCAATAGAAGTCTTTCATTTACTCCTCGTCAAACTTACAAACAAAACCCAAATTTGTTTTCTTCTCCCAATTAAAACCATAATCCCTAATTTACCTCATCCATTTACACCTATATCTATCAAATTTCTTTGCAGAAATTAAAATCAAATGCTCTGATAGTAGGACAAACCATAATCTGCATTTTATTCCCAAAATTGAGGTGAGTTTTCGATTCAACATTTATTCTTTGTTAACTTTGATAAATTGAATTGAATTAGGTTATTTTGATGCTTTAGTTTTAATTGTTGTCAATGTTGATCCATTTAAATCTATTGCAAATATTCTGTGTTTCATTTAATCCTAGATTAGTGTAACCCTAATTTTACGATTTAATGATGTCTGTTTTTACATATCATATATTGTAGGATATGGGTTCATCTGTTAAACCATTTCCTTGGATGTTCACCAGTACTATGGTAGCTGTTTTCCTTTGTATGGCCGCTAGACATTCTATTGCACCACAATAACTCAAACAAAAAAAATACCCCAAATAAAATAAGAGCCCTAATTAATTGCAATTGCAAGACAAAACAATGAAAAAGTTTACGCTATGAAATCTGAAGAGAGGGAGAGAGGAGAGAAAGTCGTTATTCACCTTCAAATCAAATTGCCTCCAAAAATTTTAGAGTAATGGAGTGGAATTTTTTTTTGAAGATGAATAAGGAATGGTTTAGTTTAGATGAATTTGGAGTAATATGAAAAAGAACTCTAATATGAATAAGAGAGAGAAATATAAAAGAAGGGGGTTAAGAAATTTGAGGGGCATATTCGTCATGAATACGAAGAAATGGACGGAAAATTCAAAAAAAGATGGAATCTAAGATGTTGGTTGGGAAATGGGAGCAATTTCTTGCCTGTGGTGAACTTAAGGTAGTAAAATTTAAAAATAGTTTCAAAATGGAGTAATTTTAAAAAAGTATGTTTTAAAAGGGAGTAAAATCTAATTTACTCTTTGTTTAATTAATAAATTTTACATCTATATTATAGAAAAATATACTTCCTTCGTTCCATTTGATTGTATACGTTTGCTTTATCACGTATGTCAATGCTCATTTTGTTTTGTTTATATCTTTAGTTACACATTATTAAAAATTATAAAAATTTGATATTAATATTGTACTCGGTAAGACAATTTAAACAAGATCTCACATGACTACCTTTTATGTTATATATTAAAAGTTGTACTAACGATTCTTCTAACTTATGAATAGTGCCCAAAAAGTAAACGTATACAATCAAATTGAACGGAGGAAGTATCATAAATGGTAAAGGTATAAGTTAGGCAAGTATAACGCATTTCTATAATTCTTTTTTATAAAATAAAAATTTAAAATGTAATAATAGAAGTATCCCGAACCGAACCAAATACCAAACCTAATATGATACTATAATATTATGATTGAAAGCTAATTTGATTTGGGGAGAAATTATAACAATAAAGCCAGTCTAATAGCATGCATGCATGGCTATCTAGGTTCTATATATATATATATATATAGGGATAGTAGCATGACAAGAATTAACATGATATGATTGCAATTTTCATCAATTTTATCTAAATTTTCTAGACCATAAAAGACAAAACTCAATCAAAGTTAATTAAAGCCAAAGATGAAGGGGGAGAAATTGAAAAACAAGAATGGCGAACATTCAATTATTCGTACTAATGAACTTGAATAATAAAATTAAAGTAAGGTGGTCCAAAATTTAATTTCTATTAACTTGAATAGTTGAATAGTGACTACATACTTAGGGGTCGTTTGGTTGCATGTAGAAACTTTCATTGCCTACGAGGTGAAAAATCACATGATTTTGAAATTCATGTGAATTGGAAAATGTTGTTTGGTTACATAGAGGAACTACAATTCAGGTGGGCATTCCCACTTACCTAGGAGGACCTAGGTAAGCAATTTCCTCCATTATGGAGGAATTAAAATTCATGGGAAGTTGCAATTCATGTGAATTGGTGTAACCAAACAAGCTACCTATTTTGCAATTCACATGAATTAAACTTCATGTATTTTTTAGTGGGTAACCAAACGACCCCTTAGTACTCGTAGTTAGCATACAAGTAGTATATAACGACAAAAATACTTGTGTAAAAATGTTTTATAAATCATGTGCAGGAATGTATTAGAGTAAGGCTTGATTACCTGAATATAAGCAAGGCAAAAATTAGGGATATTGTATGGTTTAATGTATGGTGTTTTAAATGAGGGATATTGAATGGTTTAATGTATGGTGTTTTAAATTTGTAATATATACTTTTATGATTATCAATGAGAATTCACGTTTCACAAAAAAAAAAAAAAAATTGCTCATGAAAAAAGAAAAGTATAGGGAGGCAGCAACTCGTAGCCATTGTACGCCGGAATTGTTTTACGGAAGATGATCAATTACTTTAGTAATATTGACGGAATGGTTAGTTTATGGGACAAGATTCCCGTTTGAACATGAAAAGCCCGTTTGAGCCCGATAAAGCTGGGTCGGACCGGCGTGGCTCGGCTTACATATATGGGCTAGTTTTATGTTGTACCCGGCCCAAAGCACTGCCTGGCCCCGCACATGATCACTTCTAAGTCAAATCTATTGAAACAATCATACTAATAACTTTGATTCACTTGTTAGTATTTATTTACATACGTTATGAGGGTTTTCATTTGCGTGTATTTAAAAGAAATATTACTGCATTCCAACGAACTATATACGAAGTATATTATACTCAATATGTTTTTAAGACGGTTTTATAAGAGAGTTGTAGCCTGTGGCCGGTTGATGGGTTGGCACCCACTGACCCGGACAATCTTTTAACTCACGGGCCCATGATGAGGGTGTCCAAATTTCATCATAAAACATGTCAAAGCCTTAAGACCAGCCCACTCTGTAGGACATAAGGGTCAAAGACGGGCTACAATTACTCCCTCCGTCCCGGTCATTTGTTTACCTTTGATTTTGGCACAAAGACCAAGGAAAGGGGAGGGGACCATTTGTGGGTAGTGTCATAAGATGACAAGTGGACAATAGTCCCATTGGGTGATGAAATTACTCATCAAAAGTCTTCCCAATATAGAAAGGTAAACAAATGAATGAGACACCCAAATATGGAAATGGTAAACAAATGACCGGGACGGAGGGAGTACAATTTATACATGTAGACTTGTAGAGTTGTAGTTCTATGAAATTTAAATGGCTCTTGATATGCAACGTAAACTACTTCATGCCCACCATTTTCAATTTAATAAGAAAGTTCCATATTTACATGCTGCTCCATGTGACACGTCTATGCATTGACATTTTGACTTTTTAGTACAAAAGCTCAAAGCTAAAAATACATGAATAAACAATTTCATATTAAAGTTTAAACTCCCCTTTGACTCGAACTAAGAGCAACTCCAACGGATGATGTAATTTGATTTGCCACATTAATTTTTCAAATTATGTTCTTTTTTGGCTATGTACCGCTCCAACGACAAACTACAATATCTTGTAGCTTGTATGGATCCACATTCTTACTTTTAACCAATGAGATAATTTCGCTTTTATTTTTTTTAAAACAAGGCATGTAGCTTGACAAAGCTACCAACATGCTTGCAAGCTACACTTAAATTTTCAACTCCAATGGTAAGCTACATGCTTATAAATTTGCAAAAATTGCAAGCAAGTCTCGGAGATAAACCATTGGAGTTGTTCTAATCAATTTGATAAACAATACTTGTAGTATCATGTTTGGCTAGGTTAGTTTCGGTCGAGTTAGGTTTGTAAGAACGGAGGTTATTAGATAATTTTGGGATTTGTTAAAATTCTCAAGTTGTTTAGCAACCAAGTTAATGTGCAACAATAAATATTCAGAACGAGTTATATTTGGTCTGGTGAATTCGAGTTAGTGTTCAAGATCAGTGTCGAGTTATTTGCTAACATGTCAATTTTGCCAAGTCCAGGCATATACACATCTAGAAAAACCGATTAAATAATTTGTTTCGGGCATTGACCCATTTATAATTATGCTAATATTCCCTCCGTTTCGATTACTCAATGAGAAGTTATCTAATTCTGTTGTTGGGTGTATTATTTAATAATTACGAGTATTTATTTTCATTTTATTAAATTTTGTTAAATTTTTATGGGTATCTTCTATGTACAAATGAAATATTTGTATTGATTGTCTAAAATCACTCTCATCTCCTTTTAATTTTGGTGTGAAAAATAATACTCCCTACAATCCAAATTCATTGATAAAAGTAAGATTTGAGTAATTTTCTTCTATTATACACGATTTTTTTTTTTTACAAAAATGTAATTTCCTTTTAATTTTTTAAAAATGTTAGTGTCATAGTTTAAAATTTCATTTGCTTTTATGCTTACAGTCAAAATTTGACCTTTAAAAATGTGAATGTTACTACCGGACAGACTTAAGACAATCGAGTCGAACACATGTCAGAATCGGGTAGGATCATTTTTCGATTTTAGCAGAATTTGGGTCAGGTCAATGGAGTCGGATCAATTCAGGTTCAGGTCATTCTCCAATCGATTATTATCAAATTCCTTAGAGATAACGGTTAGTTTCCAACAACAAGCATTTTAAGTCTTGCCAACTCAAATTCAGGACATGTTTAAGTGTCCGGTCGTATCAATTTCACCAGGTTTACTAATAGGAATAAATAAAGTACAAATTCTCATTAAAACAAGCACTATTTGTCAGAAGCTAAATATCGATAGTTCCCGTCTCATAATATGCAAGTGGGGAGGACAAATGAATCTTCCACTTACCCTTCCACTTGCATATTGCGAGATAAACAATATACATCTTCAGTTTACGACAGATACGAATAATGTCCGTTTTCAGTGAGACGAGCGGTAAATAGTGACCGTGGCGGAGGGACGCAATATATCTAGCAAGTGCACCTAAAGTAGCCACGCAAGAAGTTACATTAACTAAAGCCACGTCAGTAGTAACTGTATCTTAACAAGAACCTTTGCATTTTTCGCTACTTTCTCTTCACCCATTTTGTGGCTTCTATAATTTCTTTATTTTTTTTCGAAAATAAAACCCCCATACATTATTTGTCATTCTTTTACTTCCATTATTTTCAAACAAAAAAAACAAAGTTGTATACAAATTCCTCAATTATCTTTTTTTTTTTTCTCGAATTATCACTCAAGAACAGATTTTTACAAGTGGGTTTGCATTAATATATTTGTTTCGAGGTGGAAAATTGTTGAAACATTGCAAAGATCGAAGCTTTTTCTTGTGAATTTCTATTCACTTGAGGTAGTTTTTACTTATCTTTTTTTTTTATTGTGATCATGTTTATTTTTGTTAATTTAGTAAATTTAATTCCAATTAGTTATCAAATGAACTTGATTTTGTAGGTATTGTTGATTATTTACATGGGTTGTTTGTTCCCTTACACAAGAATTTGGGTACAATTGTATTATTGTAATTTTATTTATGTTTTACTAGTGTCAATCCCGCTCGAAAACGCGACTTTTTTAGATAAAAGTGAATTTGACAATAATGATATCTTCATTTTGTATAGAGAATTTACTTTGTTCATTTAATTGTGAGCATAACTACCATTAATATATATGGCATGTAATTAATTAGGAGTTAAATATCGTATAAGACAAAATATAGATAGTGAGATCAATTAATTAGAAGGCTGACATATAGTTCTAGTAAACTAGTAGAGTGTAACTTAGGCGGAAAAACTAAGAGGAAAAATTTGGAGATGTGTTAATCTTTTAGTATAGGGGAGGGCCGTTTGATTGGTGGAATTTCAAGTTTAATAAGGAGAGGTTTTAGCCTCGTTAATGAGCCCCGTATTAAGACGGGTCTATTATTGTCTATGGACAATGGGTTTATGGTTCTCACGTTTGAATTGAATTTTGAGTTCGAATTTGTGAAATTTGTAGCTTGGATTAAACTAAGTATTTTACTTAGTTGTTGTGACTGGATTTTCTAATGCTCACTCTGATCACATTCATTTGTGTACCTATGATAAAATCCTATCAGAGGGATTTTTTTTTGAAGTGAACAAATGATCGAGACAAAGGGAGTATTTATGTAGTCATTTACATGGCATTTTGACTTTTGAGGTCCCATTTGCAAGAGTTTTTGAGGCTATGAAGCCCATGGAGCCAATAGAAAGGACGGAGCGAGAGAGTTAGCAGGAGCGGCAGTGTAAAAATGGATCTTTTAATTAAATTTTCCATTGTTAAATTATACTACAAAAACAATGTTATCCCAATGCCTTAATGGCTCAGCATATAGCGAGGTAGGGGGGTCGGATGTAAGCAACCTCTCTCTTGTGGTAGCAACACAAAGTGATTGTTTTTGAAACCCAAGCTGGAGATTTGCATTGAGAAGTGCATCAAAGGACTTATACTTCATAATATCATAATATAAAGAAGCACAAGCACTTTAGTGAGCCATTTTGCTTTATTCCATCATAATCCGGAACCAAAGAGTAACGAGTCTTTGATGTCATTGTTATTCTATGTTATGCTTTAATGCATCATTTTGCCGTAAAAGTTTTCAATATATATTCTGTCCTGTTAAGATAATTGAAGAGATAATTTGTGTTGCCTTATTTCATTCATCCAATAGTTATTTATACAAATTAAGTGAGCAACTCAAAGGTCACCATTAACACACTTAATTATGATAATTCGTTGTATCATAATTTACTAGTCTACTACTATTCCCAATATGTCCTCTTAACTTCGAATTCTGGCTTTGCCACACTCAACTCTCAAAGTCTGCTTCACTTGCGGGAGAGACTAGTTCATAAAAATAATATCCTGTAAGCAGTTGGTTGGTTGAAATGTTGTTGGGAGATGTATACAAATATTGATGATTTCCATCATTTTTGTGGGTAAAGGGGTTACAAGGGCAGTTTTGAAGGAACCTGTTTTCTAACCACATTACCTAGCAATGCTTTTACTTAAGGAGACACAAAGGCAGTTTGTTGCTAATATTGATTTCCTTCATACGGAAATAATGTTTTTTCTTCTTATCGATAGTTCGAAAAACCTCTTTATAGGATTTTTTTGATTTAGCTGCTGGGTTTGGTATGTTGAGATTGCAATGCTTTTTTATAGGATTGTTCTATTGAGAAGGCCAATTCCTTTTACCGCCTTGTGGCTGGTGGATCACAAAGTGTAAGTAAACAATTACGGAGTAGATGACAAAATGACAATTATGTGAAATGATAGATAGAAAGCATTAATGTACATCGGCACTCAACATTTGGCTGTTTCGAACGATAATTCATGTTAGCTCTACCCAAATTCTTATAGGACCGAGGGTTTCTTGTAAAAAACTTGCGGTTTTGTTCACGTTGTGGCCAAATAATTCAAGCTACGATGCACATTTGCAGGACTTCGATTGGGTGGGGCTTTTGTTCTACGGAAAGTTGGTATGGGAGTTGTGACTGTATCCAGTTCAGCCTCTCGAGCATCTTTGGGACTAAGCGGACGGGTGACTCTTCCTCAATCGAATGTGAAGGGACCCTTTATATTGGGATTCAAATCGGACAAAACCAAAAAGATAACCTTGATTGGACCGAATGAACCTGTTTGCTTACCCATAGAGAAGAAGGAGAATAGAAAGAAAGGAAGATCAGTAAGAAAACCTTCTAAAGCAAGAGTTGTGGTTGCTGATATAGCTGAAGCGTCACCCTGTGCTACTGAATTAGATCTTACAGAGGCAGCAGCCAAGCTGGAGAGCATTTTCAAGATTAGTCCTACCAGAGAAAATGTAGCGGAAGAAAACCTTGATGGTGTCGGAAGAAAAAGGCGAGGAAACAAAAGATATGGCAATGACGATGCTGATGAGAAGTTGGGAGAGAATATTGATGGAGGTGTGGTGAGGAATAGAAAAAAGAAAACAAAGCGGTTGAGCCTTGATAAGAGAATTGAGATGAAGAAGAGCAAGGATTTGAGCAACAAAAAGGAAAGGAAGTCGGTGAAAGAAGAAATAGTGATTCCTGCAACACGAGAGGTGAAAGTTTCTATCAATGAAGATGAGAAGATAGAGGAGCTGGTTAGAGAGTATTCTGCATCAACTGATTTGGTCAGCTTGGATTGGAAGAAGATGAAGATACCGCCAGTTCTTCCGTCTTCTGAACATAATTGGTTGTTTAAATTGTTGGAGCTAAGGAAGGTAAGATCTCTCACATTAGCTTTTCCTTTTTAAGTCTTCAGTAGCATTTTTGGAGGAGAAACTCTTTCCTTTCTTATACGTAAAAATCAATTTAGTTACTCAATACCCTTTGGTCCCATATTATGATGGAATTAAGCAAAATGGCTTATTAAATTGGTTCCACCTCTTTTCATCTTGGGTCATTTTGAAACAGCTTCTTTTTGTTGCTAACACAAGGGTCGAGTTGCATACATCCGACCCCTTACCCCGCAATTTGCGGGAGCCATTGAGGCCTTGGCGTAATGCTGTTGTTGTTGCTCAAAGGCTCTTGCATAAGGCGTTTTAGGGGGGTTTGTTGTAGGCATCTGGACCCCTATGTTATACATACTAGAAGTTGTTTGACCCATATTGATAATTACGTCGTGAATCGCATTGTTTGGCTGCTGCTCCACGGGACAAGAAGTGCAGCCACTTTAATGAGTTGTTTTGCGTAGTTCCACCATGTTCTACATGACCTTTATTGCTAATATTAGTAAGAAAAACAATGTTCGACCGCTGCTCCTCAGTACAAGGGTCATTTTGCTTTTTTTACCCAGTTCGTGACAAAAATAAGGAGTATTCAGCTCTATTGTTTATGGAGACCTTTTGCAGTTTGCTTCCTTTATTATTTATAAAATAAATAAAATTCCGTCTCTTAATGTTATCAAGTTACAGTATTTATCCCTGTCTTCAATAACTATAGGCACTTCTTCAAGTGAAGGAGAATCTACATAGAGAACTGGGAAGAGATCCAACCGATGCTGAGCTAGGACAGGCGACCAATATGACTGTAATTCAAGTTAGAAGACGTATGGGAGCTGGACATGCAGCAAGAAATAAATTGATTAAGGTAAGTTGCATCACTTTTCATTGATTTTCCTGAAGACTGGTGCTTTTCTCTAATGTATTTGCGGATGCCATTGCATTTTCTACGTTACACGCAGTCACGCACCGCTAAATAAGAACGCATGGATCAAATGACATTGTTTTTCAACATGAGAACACATTTTAATTCAGCGGCAATCGTCATTCCTCTTGACATATTGTTTATATTTACTCGTGCAGCATAACCTGAGACTTATATTATTTGTGATGAACAAATACTTTCAAGACTTTACAAATGGACCAAAATTTCAAGACCTTTGCCAAGCAGGAGTTAAAGGTCTTATAATAGCTATTGATCGCTTTGAACCGAAAAGGAAATTACGACTGTCGACTTATGCTCTATTTTGGATACGGCATGCTATCATTCGTTCGATGACTGTCTCAAGCTTTACCCGTGTCCCCTTTGGTCTGGAATCGGTATGTTCCTGCAATTCCAATGTCCCATTAATAGCAGCAGTTTTTTCCAGCCTTTGAGTTTGTTTATGTTTCCCTATCATTTATCATAATTTTGTTCAAAGTTCTAGAGAAAAATAACACACACGGCTTCTTCCACATACACTGTAGCAATGCAAAGTAGTAGAAACTAGATGTCCTGTATGTTGTTGGAGATGATTAACACACTTTTCCCAACTTTCATCAAAGAACAGTAAATAAATGACTTTGAAAAAACTTTGATCTTGATCGTGTTGTGTTGAGCTGTGTTCTGTTTATCCGTTCATGTAAGACACGAAAGGGCGGATGCCAGTCTCCACATCATAATGGAAAAAGCCTCTTTATTTTGGTTCTGAAATTCTGATGTATGCAAGGATTTGGGGTTTCGAATTAGGATGTTCAAGTTTGATGGTCATACAAAAATTGGACATGTTATTAAAGTTCTAAACCAAAAACATGTCGACATTTTGTAAAACCGCATAGCCAGACTTATGGACATGCACCCTTCGTCTCAATCATTTGTTTACTTTTGATTAAATACCCCTCGTAGAGAATATAAAAGGTAAACAAATGTGAGACGGAGGGAGTATTTCTTATGTATAACCAAGTCACGATAACATTATTATCACCTTGGGAAACTTTTCTGATGACCCTTTCCGAAATCACCTTGAGTTCTTAGTGGAATAACTCTTGCTCACCTATCAAGGTAGTTCAGTCCATTATTTGGTAGCGTTTGCTTTGTTGCTTCTCACACAATATCATGGAAGCTCTTTGTAGTGTCTTAGATTTTGTTAGAATTTGTGAAGTTGCTATACAGTCACAACTCTGATGGATTTTGTTTCTTTTGCTTACACTCGTTCAGGTAAGGATGGAAATCCAAAAGGCCAAACTTGAATTGATGTTTGAGCTGAAACGGATGCCTACGGATGAAGAAGTAACCGATAAAGTAGGAATATCTCTTGAAAGATACCACGAAGTGATGCAAGCTGCTAATTCTGTGGCTTCCCTACATTCTAGAAATCGAGTTACACAAGAAGAGCACATCGATGGGATTACCGATATTGACGGTGTTGGGGGAGACAAGCGGAAGCAACCAGCTTTGCTTAGACTTGCCCTTGATGATGTGGTATTTGCCCTTCCATCTTCGTGCCTGTTTATAAAAGTTGGAATTGTTTCCGACACTATTTTCGACTATGCGTCCTCCTTGGCATGGAAAGAAGTGTTATGTAGAATAGCAGACCTGCAAAGCTGACCCTCCCAAACCTAAATTGTCTCGACCCGACTCATGTAATTGCTGAGAGCCTATAATTTCCTTAATTGCTGGCTTGTAATAGTCACAACCCTGAGTAATCGCCGCGAACCTGAACAAGAATAGTTTGAAACAACAACCCTAATAGTCATGCGCATAGTGACTCGAAAATGACCTGATTGACCTGATCCTTTACCGCCGGCCTGTAACCAAAATGACTTGCAGGCTTGCAACAAACTTGCGATGACTCTACCGTACTCTAGCGGCTAACCTGAATATAATCACAAATCATAGAATCTAGATTAAGACCTGAGACACTTTTTGTATGAACAATCATTCATTTATTGCTATTGATAAAAGAGTGAATGGACCGTCTTACCATGTGAGACCGTCTTACACAATAATTACTGGAATAAAATAACCTGTCTTTCAGGTCTAGTAACGGCAATTAGTTACCAGATTTATCAGCCATTGAATTTTGATAAATTTTATGGATTTTTTTTGCAGCTCGACTCATTAAAGCCGAAGGAGAGCTTAGTCATCCGGCAAAGATATGGACTTGACGGGAAAGGAGACAGAACGCTGGGAGAAATCGCTGGGAACCTTAATATTTCCCGAGAAATGGTCCGGAAGCACGAAATGAAGGCTTTGATGAAGCTCAAGCATCCAGCTCGAATGGATTATCTTCGTCACTACGTATACTAAATTGAACCTTACATCGCCCCCATGGCCATGGGTGTCACCGGTACATATGTATATCTACGCGTGAATACATACTCTTCTTCCTTCTCACCTTGACGATCTTCTTATATTGTGATGTATACATAAAAAATTGTAGTAGAGTGCCAAATGAAACGTAGATATGTCATACTTAGGTACTTTAGGCTAAGATTTGAGTTTTGCTGAAACCTACCCCGTAAATATCACCCGTAATCTTGTTCTCCATTCTTCAATTTCAGTCCTTATATTGGTTAGTTCGATTCGACTTGTGTCGTGTATTAACTTATTTGTTAATCAGTTATACAGTTATACCATGTGGAACAAGTTCATGTAAAATGGATAAAAGTTCCGCGTAAATTCTTGCACGAAATATTATTTCATGTCTTACAACTTACAAATCTATAATATATATATACTCTTTAACAGTTATTTGCGCGAAACATAAAATCATGAGAAATATATATCGTTATACATTCATATAAATCGAGTATTTGTATAGTTAAGTTTAATTATAGGAGTAACACATTGAAGATAAATGAGTACAAATATATGGAACTACACATGCAGGAAACAGGAATGCTGAAGTCTGAAGACTGTCTGATAAAAAATGCTAGTTGTTGAGAGGGTGTTTTATTCTCCAAAAACGTTCAATTTCTTCAGCTGTTCTTCCTGGAATCCTCCCAGCAATTAAATCCCACCTACCATTAAACAAAAAAAGACAGATTATGTAAACAAATTAGTGGACTTAATTACTAAGGTTGTAAAATTAAAGTCTGTCTTAGACTCGTGAATTGTTTAGACGGAGATACTGTGAATAATAACTTACAAGTTGAAATCGTGATTTAAGTATGAGGTTATTCCGTTTCATTTTTGGATTCCACCTCATAGTTTCTTTCCTCGATTTTATTATTTTTGAGTTTTGAATATACAATAATTTAAATATAGAGAGTTAATCTCACTGAAGATTGTCATAAGATTAAGACATACTTCCTAGTCTTAAATAATGATAAACTAGTGTCGGGTTTGTGCTATTGCGCGATATTTTAGATCGTGTTGTATACAAATTTTAAATATTAAGGAAACACAGTTTTTTGCGTGAGACAAGTTTACATTGTGATGCGGTTCCAATATATCAAAAGACAACTCATTTATTAGTAGTAGTGGTCTATCTAGCCGCATGAGACCGCTTTATCCGGCCCCATGTTAAAAAAAAGGGTACCTTGTAATTTGTGTGTTAAAAAATTGTACTCCTTCCTTGCAATTAGTCATATACAACTTTTATGCACAAGATTTTACCAAAAAAAAATTGTCATTTAATAGCGAATATATCGATTTATCTCACAATTTATAGTATTTAAAGATCTTACATATGATATAACTATATGTGAGCTCAATTTCCACAGAATATTTTTATAGAAAGTTAATTAATGAAAGCCCATTTCCCTTGCTAAAAAGTTTGAGCGGAAATCTTTTTTAATTAACTTACTAGTGTAGTTCTCGTACAAATGTACGGTTTTTTTAGATGATCTGGGTATTCGAGATATTTGATTGCCATCCTACAAGAATTTATACTAGTAGTTGTAAGGACTTATATGAATTGCATTTTATATTTGATTGCCATCCTGGAGTTTTAGGTAGTTTAATTAATCTGTTATGTAGGAGTTGCCTCATTTTACAAAAACGGGGTAACGATATTGACTTCGAAAAACCACAACTTTTTAAAGAAACATTACTAATAGTTTATTCATATTATCAAATTTCTCATGGTAAATGCAAATATAAAGTTACTTTTACCATAATTAATGAGAATATCTTATAAATCTTTCTATATTTAGTTTATTAATGTGTGCCTTCAGGGCACACGTTAGAAAAACCGTTTTTTATAAGACGGGTCAAATATATTGGATAAGACACAATCACAAAAGCAGAATTCCTAGAGACGAGTAGACTAATTGTTCTATCTAACCAAGTTGGATATAACTGTCTTAAGAAAGACCAACTAATTTCTACGTTACATAGTTTTTTGGTAACTTAAGATTTAACTTTTCCTTCTGGCTGAGCAGGTGGGGGCTAGTAGGGTGGTCACCCTGCTAATCGAAAATGAAAAAAATGATGCTTTTAGTTTAAATCTTCGACTTTTTCTAATTTATTTTATTGTGTATGAGTATATTGTATTAGGAGTTTGTCCCCGCTAGAATTTGATTCTAGCTCGTCACCTCAACGTCAAATTCTGGCTCCGACTTTTCTTTCGATTTGGTGGACTAAAACGTACGGTAGAATAGACAAACCTTATCTAAATTAACTACATTTTTGACCTAATAAAGTGCGTCGACTCATCGTAATCACTAGATAATTGGTGTTATTTGAGTATGTGATGATAATTTAGGGCAACGAAAGGACAAAGCTAAAGAGAAAACAAAACGTAAAATATGTGTGAAATCACGTACCTTTCTCCAACTAACCTATACATTCGATAGATGAGATCCTCTTCTTGTTCATTCATGTTTAGGTCATCCTCTCCCTCTATTCGTGCTACTAGAACAAGTATTTTGTGATTAAATTTTAACAAAAAGATAGAAATTAACAAGGTAATATAAATATGATAGTAGTAAATAAATACAAAATTTAAATATATGGGTTTTCATGCATTGTGCTAGTATAGATCTCAACACATTACACATGCATAATCATCTTAGATTTAGTTTTTGGTATAAAAGGGAGTCACAACGGCAAATTTATTGCGCGCTGGCGGAGTTTTTTAATCCAAGAAATAAGTGTATTTCCTCTCATAAGTTTATCAGTTCAGTTGGCTGAAATCTGTGTAATGCTTTTATATTCAAAAGGTCCCCGTGTAGAAGGGATTTTAACATAGTAAATGTCTTTAAAATGATAGCGATAATACTCTAAAAGACAAACTCATACGCGTTGTACTAGACCCTAACTAGGGGCAAACAAAAGTAAATTCGATATATTGTAAAGCCAATACGTAATATAATTACCTTGATTAGACATTGTGTTAGAAGCTCTGCGACGTTCAGTCATGATTAATGTGATGATCGATAACAAACGATCAATTATATAACTCGAAAGAAACTAAATAAAGAGAGAAGAAATGAACCGATGGTAACGAAAATCGAAATAGTGTGTATATATAAAGATAAAATTGAGTTTCTTATGAGTAGATAACATCATAGGGACGTGGACATGTTCGTAGAGGAATGTGTGATCAATTTATATAATGTGTCCAAAATAGTGAAATTGTTATATACGTTGATTGGTGAATAGTATTTGTGACCTTTGGACTTGTAGATGACCATCATCCCTTTGGTATCATACTATCATGGTATGTGTATCCGTCATTCTCCTCGTTTTATGTCCCTTTACCCTACATTTTTCAGTCAACCCTACTTATTTTTTGGGGTTAATTTTCAAGTCATCCCTACTCCCTACTTTATTATTTTAGGAGTTGTATGTAACTATGTAAGTTGTTGCCTCTTATGCCTCTGTTTTTTTTCGACGGAAATGAGTTAAACTGAATTAAATGGAGTCGAGCTGAATTGAATTGAATTGAAGATGGAGTAAAAGCTAATTTTGTGAAGAGATTAGCTAGATAGAACTGATTAAAGTTGAATTCGTGATCAACTAAACTAAATAGAGCTGAGCTGAAATGAAATGAATTGAAATAAAGGTAGAAAGAACAGCTGATCAGGGCCTTATACGAAGTATATGTTCAAAGTGGTGATGTTGCTTTGGAAAAAAAAAAAGATTAGTCAATCGGTTTGTGTATATATAAGACATAAAGACGGGTTTAACTTAGAAATTAAGATTTTATCTGTGTCTTGAATAATTTATAAATGAATTTTGTAACATTTTATATAACTCATCTCAAAATCCTCATGTGAACTAGAATTTGTTACCATGGTAAAAATAGTTACCTTCTTGATGTATGTTGTTAATCTACATGTCTATTTATTCTGTTATTTAACTAAGTAGTGTAAACTTGGAAAAAAATGTCGCAAGTGTGGATTTCCTCGTTATTTAAATGAGAGGACATGCGTATGTGGTTGCTAAGTACTAAGGGGTCGTTTGATTCAATGGAGAAACTCTAATTACAAGGAACTAGTAATTCACATGATTGTTCATTTCACATGAATTGCAAAAATGTCGTTTGGTTGGAATGCATGAAGTGAGTTCCATATAAATTCTCACTTACCGAGGGGTACCTAGGGGGACCTCCGTAACCAACACCCCAATGATGGAGGAATTGAAGTTCCTATGGAACTCTAATTCATTGGATTGGAGCAAACAAACAACACAACAATTTTACAAATCCCATGAATTATAATTCATGTATTTTAGAATGGGTAACCAAACAACCCCCAAGTAGTGATTATCAATATGGTTATCCTTGAGGTGAGGGAGTAATGGCTATTGTTGATTTAAACCATTAGAAAAAAATACGATTTTTGCTATGTCATAAGTCATAACAATAAGTCTGGCTTAAAACGGATATTATCTGTCTTAAACCTAAAATGGCCCAAATACTACTAATTGGTAGTAATAAAGACAGTTTTTTATATGTAACAACATCCTTTGTAAGTTTAAGAACACTCAAGACGAGTAATATCTGTCTTAAATGAGAATTTGTGACGTCACGGACTAAAATGAGAATTTGTGACATCACACACTAACAATGCTAACAATGGCCCCCTCTTAACCCATGTCGTCGTAGATGGTAGGTCTAGTTCCAACACCATCACGTGGGATAAAATCGATATCTATAGTAAACAACACAAATGTGATCACTATCACGTGGGCTTAGAAGGTACAATGATGTGTATATTTTGGATTATTTCCAACTTAGATTTTAGCAACGCTATCAATTAGTGGCGGATCCAAGATAGGAAAAAAAAAAGACAAACACGTTAACAGAAAGTATTATCTGTGACGGGACGATTCGTCGTAAACTTGTGACAGTTTAAGTCTTTCTCATAATGAACAAGTGGGAGTGAAAGTGGGGATCCATTTGTCCCCCACGTACCTCCCCACTTGCACTTTGTGAGGAGATCTTGACCCGTCGCAAGTTTGCGACGGGTCGTCCCGTCACAAATGAGAATTTGTGACACGTTAATGGCATGTATGTACTTCTTCGTCGTCTTATCTTTCCTTGCAAAATAAAAATTAGTGAAATTAATTACTCGTTTACATTACATGTTTTTTACGTTTATTTGTAAGGAGTATTTTTATGAGATGCAAAATTTAGTTTTTCTTTTCTTCATTAGTATGACAAAGAAACTCGCATACAGCCGCTATTATTAGGAGTTAAGGAGAAGAAATTCATTATATTGGAGTTATTAGCATTTAAGTGTCATTACATTAATACTAACAATGACCTTGAGATATACAAAAATTCTGATAATATCTTTTTACAAATACATATGCCAATAAAATAAGAATCAAGCAATTCTAAACATTTACAATTAATATTTTCTCTATAATCTTAACAACTATAGACTTCAAACCACATATATTACGCAATCACCCACGATTACGTATCCGAAGTCCAAAAGGCATGGTCTAAGGCCATAACTTCCTTTACCAGAGTAGTAAACAGGGTTATATATAACACCAGTTGTACAATAATATTGTACAACCATTGCAAATCTAATTGAGTTTATGTGTATTTTTTAGTTGTATGAAAGTTTTTAGGTTATATTTTAACTAGGTTTGGCTTCCGGCTCCGATCAGGCTACCCCTATTTGGCTATTTACCTTTTAAATTTTATTTTAAATTTAGTGTAGATAGATAGATAGATGTTTTTATCTGATTCATTACCTCCCCTTGGTTTCTGGAATATATATATATATATATATATATATATATATATATGAATATATATAGATATATGAGTATATATATATATATATATATATATAGATAGATGTATGTTTTGATTCCAAAACTAAAATCTAATTAAATTTATATGTATTATTTATGTGTTTCATTATAATTTTTATGCTCAATATTTACATAAAAAGGAGCATATACTTTGAAATAAATTTCAAAATTTTAACAATAAAACTCGTAAACTTTGCACTTAAGTTCAGAAATTCGGTTATAAATCTAAAAAAGTTGAAAAATAAATATTTGTCTTTTATTGCAATGTTTATTCCTTTTTTTTCATTTAGTCTTACTTAATATGCAAGTATATGTCTTAAACATAAAATGAGTTACATGAGCATATAGGATAAATGTTTTATGTTTAGCGTTCCCTAGATTATGCTTTTGTGTTATTTTATTCTTCCCATAAAAGTATAATCCATCCATCTTAAAGTTAAGAGATATATATATATACCAGTCTTAAACGAGAATTTGAGTGTGAATGTCATGATGAATAAATATGGATTTCGCTTTCAACTTGGAATCGATTCACAACAATATTTGCATTTTTTTCATTTCCTACTCTAAATCCCTACTATAATAATATAGGAATATTCTTAATTACGGATTTTTTTATCACAAAGTTAATAATAAAAGTTTATAGTTCAATTTCCCCAAAAGTAATAATTTAACTCCTTAACTTTGTTCAATGGTGTCATTAGGCCCCTTATGTTTGATTTGTAGCAATCAAGACTCATATGGTGTCACAACAATACTTGCATAACTTTAGTTGAAAGCGAAATTAAACCCCACTATTTAATTGTTGATGAATATTTGACAAAATTTCATTTTATAATCCAATTAATCATATATAAACTTCATTTTTTTATAACCTTGTAAATTTTATACCATATATAATTGTAATAAAATGTATTTCTGATAATTTTAAAATTTTTAGACAGATTATTATATATGTAGATGAAGTTTTATCGTATTTTTATTTGGTTTATTATAAAAAGATGTAAAATTATTCTTTAGATGAATAACCAATTTCATATAAACTATTAAAGTTGAAATTAGTAATTTTTATGTGTTATTAATTGCATAATATAAATATAAAATGTACTCTTATTGAGATTTTAGCAAAAAATAAAAATTAGGGTTTAATTTCACTTTTTTGTTAAAGTTAAGGGATTTGATTGTTACAATTGAAATTTAAGGGAACTAATTTCACCATTGAACAAAGTTAAGAGGTTAAATTTCCACTTTAGCGGTTTTATTTCATACGGGTAAGTGAGTATGCTTCAAATCATTAATAGTAATTAGTAACGGATTTATGCCAGTAACTTATTTTAATCAAAATAAAATTTAAAAAATTAAGAGAAATATGTAAGTGGTATTTAAATTTTATGTCTACAAAATTGGAGTAAGAATAAAAATGAGAAAATCATCATGTAAGATGATGAATAGGACCGTGCTTCAAACTCAACTGTAGAATATGTAAATTCCAAAATATGATTATTTTGGATATCAGAACACTGAATATCCAAAATGTTTGAACAAAAGTTAAGAAGATTATTTCCCAAAAAAAACAAAATGACATAGTAATTCCATAGCCAATAAGATATCTTAAAAAAAGAACATGCACTATACAAGATTACTAGGGTATAGACTAGAGAAGATGTAGACAGTTGGAGCATTATGAAACAATTATAGAAGGGAAAATTATCAACTAACAAAAAAAGATGGCCTCAAAAATTGAGATGTGATAAGAACCAGACCAAGCACTCCAACTGCGTCCCAAAAGACGTAGGGTCTTCATGAGGGAGGTCATGACCTTGCTTGGTCACCTTAATCTCACATTAACCACCAAATTAGCATGACCCATTGGCACCCATGACCTTTTGGAGGTCATCCCATGACCTCTTGGAGGTCATTCTGACACAATTGGTGACCCAGTATGTGGCAGCCTGTAATTGGTTGTTGAGCACATATTGAAGAGAAAAAAGACGGAAATTGATAGCCTGCACATAAATGAAAATTGTAGAACTAATTAAAGTAAAAAAAATTATGAGCATATAAAAAATAACTATATTTTTTTATTATCTATTAAATGAACTCAAATTTGACAATTTTTGACCCACTTTTTCATTTCTATATTTTTAGATATTAAAATATAACCCAAATAACATTTAGAAAAGGGTTAAATCAATAAAAAGAAAATAGAAAACATGTGACAATCTACAGTATTTCATAATAATTTGGGTGAGAATTAATTTATAGAAAATAAATTATTTCAAACGCAAATGAAAGAGAAATAATTGATGAAAATTAAAAAGGGGAAATAAGAAAATACCTGGTGATCTTTAAATCTTCGATGATGGTGATGATCGACGATGGTGATGATGACGATCGATGATGGTTATAATATCGGTGTTGTGCTGATGGTGATCGATCGTGCAACGATCACGATCGTTGATGGTGTTGTCGATCTTTGTCGATCGTGCAAAAATCAACCACCTAAATCACACTTGATTTTAAATGATGATGAAATGGGATTTGTGAATTGATATGTCGATTGATTTCAAAAAATGAGAATGAGATTTGGGGACAATGAAATGGGATTTGGGGAATGATGTCAATTGATATGGGTAAATTGTTTTGATGAAACAAAATTAATATGGTTTAGTTGAGAAGTGGAGTTGGTAAAAATAAAAATGGGAATTGGGGAAATATGGGTGCGTGTAAATGGTTGAGTTGGGATGAGAAGTGGAGTTTGTAGAAATAAAAATGGGAATTGGGGAAATATGTATTATTAACTTGGGAAAACTTGATTAGTAGCATTTAAGTACTCAGTTTTATTAATTACTATTAATAATTAATTAACTAATTACTTGCTTTGTTTAAAAATAGTTATGATTATTCCACTTTAGCTAGTTATTAATCCATATGAATATATCGTTAAAGATTGATTCGTTGAAATTTATGATAAGATTCGTGATCCGTCACAAATGAGAATTTGTGTCAATTATGTATGCGTATTTTATATGTCGAATCATGTTTTTCAATATTTTTTAAAAACTTGTTAATGAAATTGTCTAATCACTTTTCGAAATAATAACATTGTTCATTAATATTTTTTTTCGTAAAATACGTCACAAGATTAACAAAGCCGTAAAATATTGGGGTAGTTTTTATTTTATTAAGATATTTACAATAATAGAAAAAAATTGATTTATAAAATGTTAGGAAAAATAATTAGAGTAAGAGAGAGAAAAGTGGGGTAGATAATGTGGGAAATGATTGTGAATGATGTGAAGTGGAAAATGATTGGGTTGATGACCTAGGTCGTGACCTTCTGCTTGGGAGGGTAAAAGTAGGTCAAGATAATTAAAGTGAGATTAAGAGTAAAACCGGGTCGCGACCTAGTTAGCGTGACCTTTGCTTGGGGATGGTCTTAGAATGGTGGTGGAGGACACCTTTCCATTCAATCACTCATCAATTATTTGACGTTTCCTTACATTAACATTAGTTAAGATCACACATGAATCGGCTTATAGACCTGTCAAGCGACTTGGACGGATTAAGTTTTAGGTCGGCTTTTCATTCACCTTCAAGTGTATTTATAAATTAAAAAAAAAAACGGGATTTAGATTAAGTGATAAGGGTTTTCTTACTTCAGCTGTAAAGTCGGAGGTTAGATTCTTACCTATAGCATGATGCGCTTATTTGACGGAAACGATAAAAAAAAAAGAATTGCAGTTTTAACTTATCTTGGGCTGGGCTGACGAATAAGTGTTGGTTATGACTTATGAGTAGACCTATCGAACGAGTCGTACGGGCCAGGTTTGGGGTGGGTGAGAATACGGGTCAGGTTATACGGATCACTTAGGGTAAGAACAAATAATAGGTAAAAAAATTAACCAGTTGGGTTAGTTTTCGACCTTAAATTAATTAGTCATTTGGGAACAAGTTAAAGGTCAAAAATTTTGGGTCTTGGTCTGGAAAACAGCTTGGGTTATGTGGTTGTGTTTAGGTTGAATATAATTGCATGTTTTTGTGTTAAAAAAACCATTTTCTGAATTACCTTGCTTACGACAAATTCTTATTTAAGACGATATTATATCACTTGTATATATAACACAAAAATAGAATTCAGAAAAATAATATATTTCTCTTATATGTATAAGAGGTATGCTACATTGCTCCCCGCCTTAAAGCTTTAAACATATAATATCGTCTTAAAAGAGAGTGGCTATTACACAACCTTATATTTGTATATTTTACTAAGACCATCCTCAAGCAAGGTCAATTGGTAGGTCATGACCTTGCTTGGTCATGCTAATGATGTAATTAAACAAAGATAATTGGTGACCTTATTTGCTAATTTGTGACCATTCTACATAAAAGGTCAATTTGTGACCATGATGGAGCAAAATTGACCACCTTATTGACCACTAGGTGGACAATTGTTATTGGTTGAATAATAAAAAACAATAGAGAAAAATATATAATATGGATTGTAAAGTGAAAAATGATTGGGTTGAAGACCTAAGTCGTGACCTTTTGCTTGGGAGGATGAAAGTAGGTCAAGATAAATAAAGTGGGATTAAGATTAAAACGGGGTCGCGACCTAATTAGCGCGACCTCTGCTTGGGGATGGTCTAATGATAGCTGCTCCAAATGAGAATATATCTTACTGTAATTATTATAACCATACACCTTTGAGACATGAAAATCATAGTATAAGACAGGTGCCAGTGTGCCACGCCACATAGTTATATGAACTTAGACTATGTTTATCCACAGACTCTATATGAGTCTCAACAACAGTAAAATATTAATATTTTATCTTTAAGACTCAACTCAGACTCTTTTATTTTTACCACATTATCCCACAGACTCGCCAAAATCTGAGACTCATACTTACAATAATACATGGGACCCATTTATCCTACTTTCCACACATACATAATACTATTCATGAGTCTCAAGTTGAGTCTTGGTTTTCCAAGACCCAACTTCAGACTTAAGAAAGTTTTTTGCACTTTATCCCAAGTCTGAGGTTCAGACTTGCGAAAATCTCAGCTTGAGACCCAACTTCAGACGTGGATAAACTTAGCCTTATATCTCAACAAATTTAGATAAGCTTTTCTGATACAAATACTATATTATCCGTGCCACGTGCCCACATCTTCGACTCCTTCTCCAATAATAGAGCATATATAATACTCCCTCTTAGTCGGTCATTTCTTCCCTCTTTCCTTATTGGGTAAGTCGGGTTTTCTTCCCTCTTTCCCTTTTTGGATGTGGGGTTGTGTGTTTTGTGTGGTCCAAATTCATTTGTATGTGAGGTAGTGTGTTTTGTGTGGTCCAAATTCATTTCCTTAATTTTTGTGTAAAAGGGAAAGGGGAAGAAATGAGTGACTAGGAGGGAGTATATATTTCCTCCGTTCCATTAGGTTGTATACGTTTGCTTTTTGGGCACTATTCATAAGTTAGAAGAATCTATAATACAACTTCTAATATATAACACAAAAGATAGCCATGTGAGATCTTGTTTAAATTGTCTTACCGAGAACAATATTAATATCAAAATTTTATAATTTTTAATAATATGTAAATAAAGATATAAACAAAACAAAAAGAGTGTTGCCATACGTGATAAAACAAACGTATACACCAAATGGAACGGAGGAAGTATAATACTCCCTCCTATTATCGATAACTTTTTTCATTTTATATGACACAAAAGTTAAGGTTGATTAATTAAATAAAGTAAATTTAGATGAGGTGATTGGAAAGAGGGAAATTATTATGGGGTATTATTGTGGGCTGTGGTGATTAAAATAAGAATTGTTGTGAGCTGAAGTGATTAAAATAAGATAAAGTATGGATATTGTGGGGTATTGTTGTGGAGTGAGGTGAATAAAATAAGTATAAAATAAAGGTTATTAAGAATAGGAGTGAGTATAACATATATGTGACAACCCTCACGAATGCGGAAATATAAAACAAACAAGCATGTGAATTATATAGCGGAAATATGAAGTTTTAAAAAATTTTATACATGGAAGGAAAGAATACGAGGAGTGTCAAATATTACAAACTAAAGTACGAATTATACTACATCAAGAGACGAGGTCTCTCCAAAAAGTTAACATGTAAAAGTGTTTAGCAAACAAGCTAAAATCGTCTAGAAGTGTTTTAATCCAGGGACAACGCCCGCTAGCTCACACCCGAACCCAAAATGTCAAGCAAAAAGCAATCCATGCAAGCAACCTGTTCATTCATGAAAAACATGAACGCCACAATCAGTGAGGAGTAACTCCGGGTTCTCCCAGCCATATCACATTAAACGTACATAGAAAGAAATACAAAAGTAAAATCATGCATATATAGATATACATGTGAGATACGATAAGAATAGATAGGCAATTCGATAGATAATGATAAGAGCATATGGAATACAAATCCGAAT
>JAIUZE010015257.1:0-10023 GCA_022085475.1 Heliosperma pusillum
GTATACATATTGCTAGTCAAGGAGACTGGGATGAGGATCATTGATATCCCTGAAGAGGTCAAATCTATCCTAGAAAGTTATGGTGATGTCTTCCCTACTGAGCTTCCTAGTGGACTGCCACCACTTAGAGGGATAGAGCACCGCATTGACCTAGTGCCTGGAGCTATCTTACCCAACAAGCCAGCCTACAGGAGTGACCCTAAGGCTACACAAGAGCTCCAACTTCAAGTAGGTGAACTACTCAACAAGGGCTATGTCAGAGAGTCCCTCAGTCCTTGTGCTGTACCACCCTTGCTTGTGCCAAAGAAGGATGGGACTTGGCGTATGTGCATTGACAGTAGGGCCATCAACAACATTACCATCAAGTATAGGTTTCCCATACCTAGACTTAATGATATTCTGGATGAGCTAAGTGGGGCTCAAGTGTTCACTAAGATTGATCTGAGGCATGGCTACCACCAAGTGAGGATAAGAGCAGGGGATGAATGGAAGACAGCTTTCAAGACTAAACATGGGCTCTATGAATGGTTGGTGATGCCTTTTGGGTTGTCTAAGGCCCCTAGCACCTTCATGAGGTTGATGACAGAAGTCCTAAGGCCTTACTTAGGCAAGTGTGTAGTGGTTTACTTTGATGATATTCTTATTTACAGTTCAACTAAGGGAGAACATTTGCAACATCTGAAGTTGTTTTTTGAGGTCCTAAGAGAAAATAAGTTGTATGGCAAGCTAGAGAAGTGCACCTTCATGCAGCCTAAGGTTTACTTCCTTGGGTTCATCATCTCTAAGAAAGGGGTAGCAGTTGATCCTGAGAAAGTGCAAGCAATCAAGGAATGGCCCATTCCCCAAACTGTTACTGATGTAAGAAGTTTCCATGGGTTGGCATCTTTCTATAGGATGTTCATACAAGGGTTTAGTTCAATCATGGCCCCTATTACTGAGTGCATGAAGAAGGGAGAGTTCAAGTGGAATGAGAAGGCTGAAAGGTCCTTCAATCTGATCAAAGAGCTATTGTGCAAGTCTCCAATATTGGTTCTACCAGACTTTAACAAACTCTTTGAGGTAGATTGTGATGCCAGTGGTCTTGGCATAGGAGCTGTGCTTACTCAAGAAAAGAAACCTGTGGCATACTTTAGTGAGAAGCTAAATGGGGCCAAGCTTAACTATTCCACATATGACAAGGAATTCTATGCCATTGTGAGGGCATTGAATCATTTGGGACACTACTTGAAGCCTAAGCCTTTTGTGCTTCATTCTGATCATGAGGCTCTCAAATACATCAATGGACAACACAAACTCAACCCCAGGCATGCCAAATGGGTAGAGTTCTTGCAATCCTTCTCATTCTCCAGCCAGTACATAGAAGGTAAGAACAATGTTGTAGCTGATGCATTGTCTAGAAGGTCTGTAATGTTGACCTTCATGGAGCAAAGGGTGTTGGGGTTTGAATTTATGAAAGAGCTCTATCAAGATGACCCAGACTTCAAGCATGAATGGGAGGTACACCAAGAAGGGCAAGTCAAGAAAGGGAGCAAGTACTCAGCTCAAGAAGGATACTTATTCTATGGAAACAAACTGTGTGTGCCTAAGGGACCTTATAGGGGACTACTGGTCAAAGAGGTTCACTCCAATGGCCTTGCTGGTCACTTTGGGGTACAGAAGACCTATGACATCTTACAAGATCAGTTCTATTGGCCTAAGATGCTCAGTGATGTGGAAGATGCCCTCAAAAGATGCAGATCTTGTCAACTAGCCAAGGCACACTTTCAAGCAGGCCCTTACACACCACTTCCAGTACCCAACAAGCCATGGGAAGACCTCAGTATTGACTTTATTGTAGCCTTACCTAGAACTCAAAGGGGAAAAGATTCAATCATGGTGGTTGTAGATAGATTCAGCAAGATGGCACATTTCATTGCTTGTAAGAAGACTGAGGATGCATTGGGGGTAGCTGACCTATACTTTAGGGAGGTTGTCAAGTTACATGGGGTCCCTAGAAGCATTGTCTCAGATAGAGACACAAAGTTCATGAGCCATTTCTGGAGAACCTTGTGGAAGCTATTGAAGACTAGGTTATTGTTTAGTACTTCTCACCATCCCCCAACTGATGGGCAGACAGAAGTCACTAACAGAACACTAGGGAAGATCTTAAGGAGCATTGTTTCTAAGTCATTAAAAGATTGGGACCTCAAGCTAGCACAAGCTGAATTTGCCTTCAACAGCGCTCCCTCCAGCAGCACAGGTAAAAGTCCTTTTGAAACAGTTTATGGCACTAATCCTCTCATGCCTACAGACCTAGCACCAGTCAAAGGAAACAAGGCAAGCTATGATGCAAAGAAAAGAGTTGCGCAAATGATACAGATTCATGAGCAAGTCAAGAAGCAGATTGAAAGGTCCAATGAGTTGTACAAAGCTAGGTCCAAGGGGCCTAAGAAAGCAAGGGAATTCAAGGCAGGGGATCTTGTATGGTTGCATTTAAGAAAAGAGAGATTTCCAGACAAGGGGAGAAACAAGCTCATGCCAAGAGCTGATGGACCATTTGAGATATTGGAGAAGATAGGCACCAATGCTTACAAGGTGGATCTACCAGGAAGCTATGGTGTACATGGTACTTTCAATGTTGGAGACCTGAGTCCCTACCATGGTGAATCAGATGATGAAGGTGAGGAAGATTTGAGGGCAAATCCTTTTCAAGAAAAGGAGGTTGCAACGGGAGTATGTGACCAAGCCAAGACACGAGCCATGACACGAGCTCAAGACAAGACACAAACTCAAGACACGACTCAACATCAAAACAACAACCTACATTCAGACAACACCATGACCAGCTATGACAATGTTCTATTCAGTCCAAGCCACAACCACTTCAAGCCTGCTAAGACAACACCACCACAACCATAACAAAGCCTAGCCATCCACTTCCCAAGACTAGGCCACAACAAAGCTCAGCCAACAGCCCAACAAACCCAACACAACAAAAACAGCCCCCAGCCAAAAACAGCCTATCACTGCCTTTCTAAACAAGGTCCATGGGGCCCCACACAATCAAACAAGCCTAACCAACCCTCACACCTATGTCTTGGGAAGGTCCTCTACAACTTTCCCCAGGACTTCCCTCCCCAGAAACAAACACACAAAGAGTTAGCTTAGGTACAACTTCAGACTGTCCAGATTTCAGCCTTTTTGCAGTAGTTAACATGTCACTATCAAACTTTCCTTTTATGATCAAACAAACTCGAGGGCCTTTTAGAAGAACCTTTGGCATCCATCCCACTTCAGTTGAGCACAAGAATCAAGCTCAGAAGTCCACCCCTCCACCAGTTTCAACCCCAACAAACCCATTAAGGCAGATTGTCCTATTAGAATTACTTTTCTGCTTTATCTACTTTATGTCAGTTTTTTTCTGCAAGTTTGTAGCTGTTATTTGTTTCATGTTGTAAGCCTTGTGGCCCTAGATATCTCCTAAACGTCTGAGTTGTATCCTTGTTGCCTATATAAGGCCTTTACCTAATGAAATGCAAATCAGATTTGAAGTAAAACATAAAACTGAAACCTTGTTTCTGTTGCAATCTCTTGGCTGTGTGCTTGAGACAACTTCCTTTGCTTTGTGCTTGGAAGTGAGCTTGGGTCCTTAGCTGTGTGCTTGGATCAAGGTTCAACCCTCAACCATTGGCTTTGTGCTTTGGTTAAGGTCCTATCCTTGTTCTTTAACAATCAATTCAAACAGAAACAGAGTACTTGCAAGTGTCTTAATCTTAGCTCAATTTGTCATTGTTTAGTTGTCTTTTCTGAATAGTTTCAGTGCATATGTTCTACTCTACTTTGGTTAAAGCAACAACTATGTGATTATGGTGTTAATGTTGGGTGTATGCCTGTTTTCTGTGATAATACGAGTGCTATTGTTATTTCTAAGAACCCAGCTCAGCATTCTCGTACTAAGCATATAGACATTAGACATCATTTTTTGCGTGACCATGTAGAAAAGGGCAACATTAAACTCGAATTTTGTAGTACTGACGTTCAATGGGCTGACATTTTAACAAAGGCGTTAGCGAGAAGACGTTTTGAGATTTTGCGGTTGGAAATTGGTTTAATCGGTAGCAATTAAATTCATCTTATTTATTTTGTGAACCTGCGTGACTGGCTAGATTAAGACGAGATTATATGACTGTGTCCGCATATTTCATTGCTAGTATATTTGTGTTTAATATAATATATTTTACGTGAGTATCTTGCATATTTAGTGTTTTATGGAAATTGAATTATGAACCACATATTTGCCAAATACCTATCATATTCACTTTCCAAAATTGAGCCAAAATTCTACCCATGTATACCATGTTTGCCGAAATTCTCAAATAAAATTACCCAACCATATCTTTTTATTTACCAAATTCTATCCTTACCATATCCCAAAAAAAATAACCACCCAAGATTGCTTTTTCTACCCAAATTCAAAAAAAAAAAAAAAAAAAAAGGGAAAATAGGGGATTGGAGCCGGCACAACATGTGCCTAAGTACAAAAGCTACCCTACCTCTTACACAATCATAATTACCCTCTTCCACCTATTACTTTTACCACTTCAATACTCAACCAACTTTTACTATCCTCTTCATCAATCTCTCGGCTCCCACACACAAACACCCAAACCTTCAACCTTCATCAATGGCTTCCACTAGATCATAACTTTCCAAAAATCCAAACCCAAAAACTCCCAAGCCAAGTTTGCCCAAAAATACCTCTTCTCCTCCTACACAACCATCACCCAACCAAAACCAAACCGAGTCGGGTGCGGGTCATGAGGGTACAAAAAGAAAACGGTTAAATAAAGGCAAAGGTAGAGTCCAAGAAGAACCTTCGGTCGAAACAACTGACACGGTACCCGAGGCATGTACACGGGTCACCCTCCGTGTTTTTTCGCCTCAAGAAACATCTTCGGGGATTGATAAACTCCGTCTTACAAAAGACGAAAGAAAACTTGTGAACCGGGCTGCTCAATATGGAATACACGGTGGTCGGTATTATCCTAAGGCTTGGTGTGACAAGTATAGGGCTTTGGGATTCTTTTCTGATTTTTTGAATTTCCAAGAATGGGAAACGGTGGCTCAGTTTTCGGGACCGGTGTATCCGATTGAGGTAATTCAGTTCTTTTCTTCTGTTTCTTTAGACAATGGAGTTTTGCATGCCGTCATAAATGGCCGTTCAGTTTCGATTTCCGTGACGGACTTTTGTACTCTATTTTCGGTTCCTGATGATGGAATCAAAATCAATCCGAGTACGTCATGGGAGGAACTAACGGACATGGCTAAGCTGGAGGTTAAGCAGTATTTTGATGTTGGGGCGACGGTGTCGAGTTGCGTGTTGGCTGGTAGTGTGTCTCCTAAACTGAAATTTCTGTTAAATTTTTTATGGAATACCGTGATTCCGCGACTGGGCGGACGTGACAAAATTGCATGCTATGAGATGTTAGTAGTTAAGCATTGGTTGGAGGGTAACCGGGTTAATTTACCTTCTCTTGTCTTTAATCGTATTTCACAAACCGCTTTCTCGGTGACCGAAGACAAAATTTACTCTATTCTTGACTTGCCGTAGGGCATGTGGTTGTCACGGCTCTTAGAGTCGAAGGGAGTTGTTAAGGTGCAAAATTATGGGGTCGCTGTAAAAGATGAAATGTGTGATACGTTCTTGAAGTTTATGAAGTTAGATGCTAATGGTCCGGAATTGTTGTTTTTAGTAAAGGGAGGTTCGGTTGGTATGCGGTCGGGTGGGACTGATTTTTCCGAGATTGAGTCAAAATTGGATATGTTCATTGGTAGTATCATGGAGCGCTTGGATGCGCAGGATAAGAAAATTGACACGGTATTGGATACGGTTGTTCATGAGATGAGGACATGGATGGATGGTGTGGATGATCGCCTTGCTAATTTGGAACGAAACATTATCGATTGTAAGCAAGAAGCGTATAGGCAAAGGGATATGATGACATTCTTGGTGAGCCAAGGCGGGTCGTTGGTTAAGAGCGGGACGGATATGCGTGAGGGGATGCGGACCATATACGATACAACGGAGGCTCTCTCGTTGAAATTTCGGAACTTTGACGTTTGCCTTACCGCTCAAGCTACTCATGTGTCTTCTTGCCTTGACCGTCTATCCACTCTTGAGTACCGCACTAGGCCCGGTTATAAATCACCCTAGCCTCATCCACTTACCCACAATGCCTTGCTTTTCTATCCTTGGTTGTTTTACTCTTAAAACTACTAATCCTATTCGGCCCATTTTGGCTTATTTTGACATTGTTCTATTCGGCCCAATAGCACTAAACAATTTATTTTGTGGTTTGTAGTTTTAATTAACATTTGCACTTTATTTTGCTTGATATATATCGTGTTATATTGCGTATTTTGCATATCTATTTCTTGCCTTGACATGTGTTATTCTAGTCATTTCATGTCTTTGTTCTTGTCTTTTCAATGATGCCAAAAGGGGGAAGAAATGATATGATTTGAGTCTTTGCTTAAGTTTCCTCCTTGTCAAGACTCGTTATCTCTTAAATTCTCTCAAGCTATAACTTTGGCTAAGTTGTTTTGTTCTTGCGATCAAAGTTGCTATAACTTTGGAGTGCTTTGTTGAGGGGGAACCATACTTAGTCACATTGTTAAGAAGAACGCTTGAGGAAATCATATGAGACTTGTCATCATCAAAAAGGGGGAATTTGTTGGACGAATTTCATAGTTTTGATAATGACATATGTTTACGTGATAATATGTTTTACTCGATATATCATATGCGTGTAATTGTGTGCTTTAGTCTTATTATAGCTAGCAACAATTATGAGAAGAAAGATCAAAGTTAGGCATAACTTTGATAAAGTTTGTGAGACAAAGTTATAACAACTTCAGGAATAACTTTGGAAGTGAACTTGGAAGTTATAGCTAACCAGGCATAACTTTAAGGAAAATCGCTTCAAACAAGATCTACATCAAACTACACAAGAATCGAGATGGAGGGACTTTGTGATCAAGATGAAGAGATGATTCGTATACTGAAGATCTTTGTGAAGATTAGATAGTATAGGTTGTCATTCGGTAACTATTCCATTCGAGAGATTTTATGTTCAAAAGTTATAGCTTTAGCCTATGACTTTGGATGATAAAATATTGATGCATGATTTTGGAAATAAAATGTTTTAAAATGTTTTCAAAAGTGAAAGAGTATTTTTATATTTATCAATTATTTTAATAGAGAATATATTTATGAGATTCTATTGGTTAGTAATACAACTTATGGGTTGTCATGCTACCTAGGTTTTCTAATATATTCTATCTCAATTTGTTGTTAACCTAATTAGCCCACCTAGTGGTTGAGCCATCTAGGGTTTCGTGAAACCTAGTTTGTGCCACCTAGGGATTCGTGCTCCTAGGGTTTCGTGATCTAGGAATCCGGCCTCCATAGGTTTGTTTCCTTAGTTTACCTAATCTAGGATTCTACTATATCTTTACAACAATATTTTGAGATATCAAGATAATTATATTTCTATAAGATAAACCAAATAATATTTTGAGATAAAGATATTTCTAAAACATAAGCAAATATTATTTTATGATAAGATAAGTATATTTATTAAATATTATATTAGGGTTTTTGATCTACTATGATTCTACTACTATAAATACTCATTCACATACAATTTGGAAAACACACGAAATACACATATTTTACACGGCTACATATTTTACTTGTGTTGATTTTCCAAAATCGTTTTAAAGCAAACCTTTGAGCAAATATTTATTATTTTTAGAGTTTGTTTTTAAAAGAGTCGTGCATCAATTATTATCAATCGCTTGAGTGAAATACGTTATTGGATAATAGTACATCATTATAAGCTTACAATTCTTTAACGGGAATCTGTGTGAGTTAGATTGTACTTTCTTATTAGCGTAAGATAGTATAGAGTATTTAGCGATACTCACCTTGAGTTATAATCATAGTGTTGATTATACGAGTGGGTTGGTAATTTTTGTAATCCGTAGAAAGGTACTAAAAATTATTAATCGAGAATAGTGGACGTAGGTTTCAACGGGTGAAACTGAACCACTTCAAAAATCGTGTGCCTCTCTCTTATCTCTTTACTTTTCGTTATTTCGTTATTCGCGCTTACTTTGATTAATTAATTAGTTGATTTTAATTCATAAGATCAAATAATTAATTACATATAATATAAATCGAAAAAGTGGGGCTAGTTTTTAATACTCAATTCACCCCCCCCCCCTCTTTCGTATTCGATCAATAGACTCTACCCAAAGTTTTGGAAGAATATCCATAGGGAGCTTGATGGAATTATAGCAAAGTATGAACGTCCATGAGCAAAGAAAGAAGAGACAAAGATTGAGTCTTTTGAAGTCATTCACAAAAAAGAAGAAGTGAAGACAACAACAAAGAGTGGGGCCATAGATAACAAGGGAAGGTCATTAAGGCGTTGTTTCAAATGCCAAGGCCAGGGACACATAGCTAAAGAATGCCCACAAAAACGCGCTCTAAGGATCGATTAATTTTGTGATCTACTTCCAACCTTTGTGCTACCTTACCTTAAAAGATAGGAGGCGGCAAGTGAAGTTAAGGAACATGAGGTTCACGTGGTTGATCCTTATAGTGATGATGACCACCAAGAAGCAATGGTCCACAACGTACATCTTCAAGCTAGTCCGGTTGAAGAAGCTGAGATTATGTCTCCCGATATTGTTCATGAAGAAGGGAAACATGTAGAAGATGTGGGAAATATGATATCTGACCTTGTCCAAACGAAAAGTACAGAAGACTGTTTGAATCCGAATGATGAAACAGAAACGGAGGAAGACAAGATTACCATCTATATTGTTGATCCACTAAGTGATGATGAAGATATAAAAGATGTAATTAAAGATAAAATATTTTCTTTTGAGGATGAATCTTACATAGAAGACACGAAATTAGTTGATCCTCAGTTATCATCTATTTGTGATGAAGAATTTGAAGAAGTTTGTGTTGAAGCTCACATGGAAGAGAATGATAACACAAGTTATGGCGATGCAAAACGAGATGATATTACTCTTACGCTAATATTGAATGAGGAAATTATATACGATAATATTTGTTTGGATTCTCAAGTTAGTGCATTTTATCCATCACCACTTGATAAATCCATTGATACGAAGCTATATGGTGGGAATTCTTATTTCTTGATGAAGTCGATTCCTATTGATGTTCATGATGATCTTGTTATACCAAGTTAGTGCACCTTATATATCTAGTTTCCTAATTTAAATAAATTAGTGTGGTGATCATATCCAATAATAAGGTAGTGTTCACACTATTTCCTAATTACTATCTAGCTAGTTTAAGGTAAGTACTAGTAGTATAAATACCAAGCTATGTAATCAGAATTATTTATCCTTTATATTTTTGTTATTCATCCTTGCGATAGAGAACGTAATATCCTTTATATTTTCGTTGCGAGATTGAGAAATATTCGTGGCTATTTCGAATTCCTTGCGAGGGAGGAGAGTTAAAGAACGTAATATCCTTTATATTTTCGTTCACACATATAAAAACCACAAAACACGTTAATTTCCGCTGCAACTTTATTGAAAACAAACGAACAGTTTCCCGAACTGTTCAAACCAAAAAAAACGAGTGAGTTTTACATCACATATGACATATTACAAAAATAAAATGGACACCCATTTTAACATGGGGCACGGGTTTTTGGGCTTGTAGGGTAGTGTTTAGGTGTTGATTACTAATTAAGAATTAAATAAAATCATTACCTACCTAAACCTAGACCTTAAGCTAGGGCATTGTGAAGACAAAGAGCAAAAGCATGCTCACCCTACCCACTAATGGTGGCCGGTTTTGATGATTATAAGAGGAGATGTTTTATCCTCTTATTATATACTTGTCATATCATTTTCAAATTAACATACGTTGTGATTTCACATTGTTAGACCAATTTCATAGTTTTGATAATGACATGTGATTATGTGATAATG